>JAQGBY010008357.1:0-10737 GCA_034698785.1 Mycogona germanica
AACGAGTTTCGGCTCAGCATGTCTGACCTAGACTCTCGTCTTGACCTCCAGCGCCACCCTTACTCCCCATTGGGTCTAGTCAGGGTGCACTCTCATTGGTCCGGGAGGGGGAAGGAAGAGGAAGGATAGATTCTAGAATCTAGATCTTACATATATTTTTTTTTTTTTTTTTTTATTAGCAATTGGCATCACTTAAATTATATTACAAATAGTACTTGATTATTCTCCACCAATTGCGAACATCTCAGACCCTCTGGAGTTCATTCAACATATTACTGGCCTATGCAATTCGAGATTCCTCAATATTTTGTTGGGTTTGGTCATTGGAGCCTCCACATATATATCTACCTGTTTTGATTTATCGTTGGAGCCAGCACACTGGGCTGCTGTAGCTGACCTGCAGAATTCGAGCCATTTATTGCAGATTCTGCTGATTACCATTGCCATTGGTGCCATAGCTGCCACATTTAATTAATTCTACCTGTGGTCAGGTGGTGAAGGTGGTGCTACAGTTCCCTACACATAGCCAAGCATTGCTTATTTTGATTATCATTGTGGTTGCTGAACTTGCTGCTGCAAGGAAAATGATTTCTTTTCTGGATTACATCTGCTACAAGTGAAATAAATTCATAGTCGGCCTCAGTGAATCATTGAGGTGCAGTGAGTGCAGTGTTGTAAAAGGTTAAGTGTATTCTTCATTAAAAATCCGCCTACACCAGTCAGGTAAGACTGTTCAATTTTAAACAACTTTATTCACACATTCAAATATTTTAAAAGGTTGGGTAATGTATAAAATCGACACATGATATATCACCTTTCATGCTGTAACATGCTGTAAAGGTGCATAAACACAATAACTCATTATTTTGGAAATCGGTTCATTACTTATGATTTGGGATTTCTTTAACCCTTTAACCGGCAAGCCCATAACTGTCATGGGCAAGAAAATCTGCATACCACCGGCAAGCCCGTAACTGTTACGTTTTCACTTTTCAAAAAAATCGTGGCAAAAATCTACCAAACACAGAGAAATGCAAAGCACATGACTGGATAGAGCGAAAAACGTAGATTTAGAAAAGTGTGGGCACTTGCAGTACCCGTGGCGCCATCGGTTGCCAGCGTCGGCGCAGATGCAAGAGCGGCAATTTTCCCCTACAAAATGAGACAGAATGGCCACACCCAAGAAAAAGTCAATTGTAATAAAGTAAATAAGTGCTAAATAGTGCTGGATAGTGATGCTGGAGTGATGCTGGATACAATATGTCTCATCCAGCAGTGATTTTGGTCCGCCAAAATTATTGGAAATTCTACAAAAGTGTGTGTTTGTGGGTGTGTGTCCCAAGGCCTTGGCATGGTCTTTGCCCAGATCTTGGCCATCCAGCAATCAGAATTTTTGCTTCCAGGGGGTGCCGTGGCCCAGCACCAGCACCACTGATAATTACAGTGCTGGGTCTGCCCCCCTGGATATGGTGAAAGAGTTTGTGTGTGTTGTGCTTTGTCAGAAAGGAACCGGAATGCAGGTAGGCTGCAACCAAAGCTGGCCACAGCTCCTGGCTCAATATGGCTTTGCTGGATGGGCACTGGTGGGGTGACTTCGGCATGTGGTGCTGGAAGAAGGGGGTCACCACCAAGGAGCTACTGGACCAGCTTCTGGACGACCCCATCCTTCCAGCACCACATGCTGGAGTCATGCTTCCTGTGTTCACCTTGCACTGTCAGATTGGTGCTGGAGCTGTGCTGCCAGCAATTTCACTTAATGGTCACCCATATATTAATTTTACTGCCACATTTGCCACCTTTCCAAATCACTAACTGTCTTGTGTCCACAACTTCCGGTTCGCAAGATATTATTTTTTAAATAAAATGTCTGATTAATTTAAAATTAAATGGCCAGTGGGGTGTGAGTATGGGGAAATCAATTGGCCGGTTAAAGGGTTAATACAATTTACACACACATTAGTACACAATTAATTTGTACGACCCATTGTTGCGCAGTTGGTTTATGACAGACTGCAGTTTGTCAGTCCCGGTTCAATTCCCGGAGTGGCTTTGGCTCGGGGTACTGGTGAAAATGTGCCTCTCACATAGTGCCTAAGCACTGAGAGGGGTACAGAATCTTCCTGTTGTGACCCGTCACTTCAGTGAATTAAAAAAAAATTACACACATTACATTAAAATTAAATTCATTTCACACAATTACTCACAATTTGCACCTATCTCCTGGGAAACTGTGCTGTGCTCATTTAATCAGTCATTTCTGTGCTGAGACTGTGCCCTGGGGGCACACATTAATATTGAGTTAAGTTAGGTTTTAGCTTCGGTCATTTGTTGGTAGGAACATCAGTTCCAACCTCTGAAAATTTGAATCCATTCTGATAATTCAATCATATTTTAATTTTAACACAAACATTGATAAAGAGCGTGCCGTCAGTGTTGGTAGGCGCTTGCCTATTGAATTTTGAATAAATTGGGTGGGGACACTCCCACTTGGAAATTATGTGTTCTGATTTGAGACATTTGTTGGTACAGTCTTGTTGTTAAACATCTATAATTTGGTCGAATTTTGACATTGCGCACATATTTATCCCATCCCGGGAAAGCCACCTGTTGAGTTTTAAATAATTGGGTAGAGACACTTCTGTTTGGAAATTTTGTGTTCTGATTTGGGAGGATTGTTGGTACAGTCCTATACTCTAAACACCTATAATATGGTTGAATTCTGACATTGGGAACATATTTATCCCATCCCGGGAAAGCAACCTGGCAGTGAGCCTGCTTGAGTGGGTGGTGCTGTATTGCTGTCTTGAGACCCCAATGAGTGGATACTGGGCAAGTTCTGAATAAGTGGTTGAATTTTTCCATAGATCAAGGGGTTTTCTGACAAAATATAATTAATAACACTTTTCCATAAATAATACAAATTAATTGGTTAAATTGGAATTTACTGAGGTACTGCCTATAGGTGGCTGGGTTCTGGGTTGAATAGCTGTGTTGCTTGTGCTGTACTGGTTAAATCTGGGACTAGAATTGGGATCAGGAATAATACAATAATTCTGGAATACAAATTTAACTCTTTACTTAAAACTGGTTTTGGGTGTGGAGTGCAGAGCAAAAATCAGTATTTGCTCTTTCATATAATTCGGGGTTTAGCTTCCCCGGGTTAATGGGAAGTGGTGCTGTCGACAATTAAATACTTTAATTAGTGCATTGGGGCTTGTGCTACAAGAACTAATCGTTGTTACAAAAATTATAAAATTGATTAACACAGTTTTCCATCTGGGACAAACATAGTCTGAATATCAGCTGTTTGTACCTGGTAGGGGTTTCCTTCCCCCTTCACTACACATTGATAAAATAATTGTTTAATACTGGTTTATTGAACACAATTGTGAACACTTTAATATTAGGGGAAATTCATAAGGTTTAGCAAATTTCTTAGTATTGCCATAGAGTCTGAAAGACAGGTGTGGAGCTGCATTGAAATTGGCCATTGGCAATACTTGGCTTAGGGGATTCACTCCTTCTTAATTTGGGAGTTAATTATATTTCCTGAGAGATTATAAGTGCTACTACCTTGTTTGATTGTTGATTTAGGCATTGAGGGTCGAATTTTCACAGTATTTGAGTGCAAAATCCTAGGATATTAACATACATTTGCAATTGCCTTAATGATTGCTTGGGCTTTGATTGCTTTTTGGTGAATTGTAAGGTGAATATTTCAAGGTTTCAACTACATTAGACCATTCATATTGGTTGATAGTGTAATCACTGGTGTTCACCACCAAGATTAAAATGCAGTTTAGCACTGGACCTGGTTGCATAGTTGTTTCAATTTACATAGATTAAGCTGTGTTTGGACAGGTGTCTGATTGTTCCAAATTGTGTGACAGGGCTACCAGGGTTGGTTTCAAATTGCATAAGGATAAGGAATAAGGTATAAAACAAGTAGGGCATTGAGAACACCTTACAAGGTTTAGGGCTCTTGGTCCTCTGGAAGATTGGTGGAGTTTGGGTCCATTCGAACCTTTAGGATGAGTCTGGATAAAATCAGATCAGCTGGGATCTTGGAATATTCTGAAGGAAATGGAGCTCTAGAGGGTGCACACTTTGAATAGGTTGGGATATTGTAGTGGGATATTGGGCCTCCATAATTATAAGGAATTTAGATTTAGTTGAGTGAAAGATAAAATGCTGGTTCATAGCAGATTTTCAAAAGAAGTTGGGATATTTATCACCAATTAAGGGGAAAGGAGTAAAATAAGTGGTTGGTCAAATCACCTAGATAGATCAGCGAGGCAGCAGCTTTGAGATGATCTCGCTATTTGACTTGACCACGGTATATCACAACTTACCGATCGGTTAGTTGGGGGAGAGGTAGGATAGATTAGATAGAGGTCATAATTTTGGGAGTATTTGGTGGTAGTGCAAAAACACCATAGATTCAGTAATTTAGAGATACACATACACTAGATAAAGGGAAATATAGTGAGGTTGAGAACAGCCACCTCAGCTGCCTGATTATTGTTGAATCCGACCACCTGATTAAAGGTGTAAGCAGGTGAGAATTGAAAGAAGTTTATTTATAACATTGTAGTGATCAAGCTATCATTGCTCGTAGGATTTGGAATAAGACCTTGTGTTGGGGTTAGATTATTATAATACAAATCATAATTTGTCTTACACTAGTAATTGTGATTCCAGTAAATCACAGTGTAGGGGTTTGGGGCCTGCATCAGCATTCTGGTTCTTGTTCAGCTGGCAATAGTGCAGAGTGTGTTGGAGGGTCTCCAGGTTTGGAGCCTACACCTGTGTTATGATTCTTATTGAGAAGGCGTCGTCCAGGTTCAGGGTGAAATTGAACTAAATGAGTTGATAGAAGACAACTAAAGTGTCAGGCATTAATATCTATAAGGGCAAAATATCTCATAAGGTGGATTTATGTGTTTCATTTGTCCTAGTGTTTAATTATATTAAGAAAAGTAAAAATAAAATGAGAGGCTGGTCCTTGATTACAATAAGTGGAGTAGCATGTCCACGCTTCCTCCCTCATATTTTAATGAAAAAGAATATCTAAAAAATAATACTGTTTATGCAGTAGCCATCCCAAAAACGTAGTAAAGACATATTCACAGTAGTTTTGCTTAAACTGTAGCCATCCCAAAACAGTAACAAAAACATAATTAAAATAAATATCGTTGTGTACACGAACACACACTAATTCAATAAATAAAATAAAGATAATACAAAATAATTACACATTGGTTGAAAAGAAGGACATAATACATTCATTGAGAGATCTGGTTTATTAGCAATAGGACCGAATCCTCTGGCATGTGTGGTGGACATGTGCTGGTTACCTCCTTTGCATTAATAATCAAATACATGAGATATCCGAGAATCCTATCTGTCTTGAAATTAGGCTTTGCATCTCATCACTTAGTGGTCCAAGGAGATCATCTGTCAAAAAAGAGGAAGTGGATTGAAATCTTCAAATCCACAAGTTTGGATAGGCAAAATTATAGCTTGAAACAGTGCATAGTCTTGCACACAGTAAAATTAGTATTAGTAAGTGGTCCGTAGCTTTGGGCTCTTTGGGGTGTGAAGGGTGTGTCAGGATCCCTACAACATCTATTGATTCCAATTATCAACCACGGTGTATTCTGAGGGGTTAAATAACCTGTTTGCATTTGAAATTGGTGACATTGGTGTTGTCTTCAGATTTAATAGTGTTCAGTAAAAATAGTGCCCGCAATAGTATTGATGAAAGACAATCAGTCATTTCAATACACAACTAAATTCATAGTTTAAAGTGGTTTTAAGGTTCGAGATTTCATGTCTTAGAATTTCTTATATTTGAATTTCTGTGCTTTTATAATAAACTACCTATGAAAGTTAATATTTGCTAAGGGATGTTTAATGTAAAGATTTGAATTATTTAAATGTTTAAAATAAAGTTATTAGTGTAAGCGTTGGGGCGGTAGTCAAGGCTATCGATGGTGGTAACCATCGATAGCAGAGCCTATCGCCCCGTGCTTGCATCGCCGCCACTCCTCCGTATGCACCTAGCGGCGTATATTAATAAATTGATTGCCAGTGGCGCAAGTGTGACCGAACTGGCCTCGGCAATTTCGAGCCGTGCCTAGGGGTCATTCCTTCCCAGGTGACCAGCTGGGCTGGTTAGAAAAAGAAGTCTTATCTCACCAATACAAATCTGTTCGATAGAACGGAAAAGTAAAAATGTGGTAACCTGCTATTTTGGACTTTCGAATGATCCATCTCCCGTGTCCAACTGGACAGCATCAGTTATTATCGATCTCCGAACTCCTCTAAAGCACCCTGTATACCTCCGTAATTTATATCGCGAATGCAAAATTATCAGTGCCGAGTCGGGCAATTCAGATTTTCCATTTTTGTTCGTCATACGACTACAAGGAACATTTTCCAAGTTTTGCAGCTCCGTGGGACAAAGGACGATGAGTGAACAAGCACCATGAAAAACTACGCAGTCAATTCGAGCGAATCGGATCATCTTTTTCGGTTGCCCGGTTGTTTGTGTGCCGCGCGAAGGCAGTTCTACGCGCCACAAGACAACCGGTTGGCTAACGCCTCTTGATAGGTGTCATCAGCATTCGTCGTTTGCGTGCAACAAATCTGGGCAGAAATTGTGCTTCCTTGTGAATGTCGTCAGCGTCGGAAAAATAGAAAACGTCTGAACGTAAGAGGGGTCGCGCCCCGAACTATTTAAATATAGATTTTAATTAGAGAACTATTTAAATATTGAGAAATGATTGATGAAATTGATATATAAAAATTATTTATAAAATATAATAAAACTGTTGTGTGGATTTTCAAGTGAAAATCAGGACAAGTTAAGAGTGATACTGTTTGCGATTAATTTATTGAGTTGATCTGAAATATTGTCAAGATGGTCGAATTAAATAGGGCTCTCTAGTTATTTTGTGTAGATGTAAAGTACAGTCTAACATTAGTACTAAGAGCATCTATTGTTAAAACTGCTAATAAATATTGTTACCTTTGGAAAGGTGGTTTGTCCCTGGTTTGTCTACTCTTTCTTTTAGTATTCAATATTTCAAGACCTTTGCTAGTAATTGATAATTGATCTCACTTCATTATTATTCATAGTGTGTGCCTTTGGGCATTACTACATCTAAATTGGTAATTGTTAATTTAAGTTTTAAAGTGTGATTACCAAAATCTATATATATAAGTCTTCCACTGCATTTAATAAAGTCTTCCACTGCTAATTCATCAAATGTTCCACTGCTAACCAATAGTCTTCCACTGCATCTTATTTATCGGCTATCATACTTTTATTATTTAAAGAAAAGAGCATACACAGTTTTAAAATCAAATAAAATAGTTTTATTACATTGGCAAAAAAATAATACAAAAAGAACCACAGGGGTTGGTTGTGCGAAATAAAATAATTAACCAAACAGCACCACTAATCGGACGACGCGTCAACCTCCAGTCAGCCATGAAACGATGACCACATCCCGATTTGTATTGTGTGCCTTTGTAATGGAGAGAGATGCGGGTAAAGGTAAGTGTCGATTGCTAATCGCGTGCTTGTTTGAACTCCGCTTTGTCAAATGTGACATTTTTTCTTAGTAACTTTCCAGGTAGCAGCAAAAAATCTAATTTTTACAGCACAAATGGGCACAAATGTAGCACTAATTTTCCCCATAATTTGAAGCCAAAATTCAAGGTGGGGCCTAAAACTTGGGGGCCAAAAAAAATGAAGTGGGGCGGCACAAACTCTAATTTTTATGGCACAAATTGGCACAAACGTAGCACTAATTTTTCCCAGAATTTGGAGCCAAAATTCCAAGGTGGGGCCAACATTAACCTGGCTCCCACCTCTATTTTGTTGATAACTTTTTCCAGGGACCGCCACAAATTCTAATTTTTACAGCATAAATTGGCACAAAGGTAGCACTAATTATTCTGAGAATTTGGAGTCGAAATTCGAAGGTGGGGGGCCAGCTTAATGGACGTCTCACCACCCAATTGCAAATTCCATTAAAGAGATTCCCTTTCTGATGCAACCGATTGTGTTTCTACGAACTTGACCAGCCGCCTTTCCCTTCTCAGAAAGGAATGCGGTGGCCAATCATAATGGTGCAGTATATGGTCGCGTGCAAGCCCTGCATTCCTCAAGCGCTGGATCATCCTTAGATGGCCCTGTGCTTGAAGAGTACAGGGTGGTGAAAAATAAAAGATTTATATTTGTGCATATTACAAATGATCTAACGATAGTCACCTTTCATTACATATTCTTCTTTCAGCAGCATACGGAGATCAACCCTGACCAGGTGGTTGCCTGCAGCTCCCTGCCGCCGAAGAACTTTCGTGCATCCCTGCTGGCCACCGATTGTGACACATCATAAAAACATTGATATGTCATATTGATGTTTTTGTAACGATGCACTACATTCGCCCATCATTATGGACCAACTAAATCCCCATTATCTTCATCGTTAAGGCATTATTTCCCAATCGGACTCATCAGCTACATCTCAATGATCTTCGAAACACATGTGCTACATACCGGGACGATCGACTCAATGACCATTGACGCGCTCAATCATTTTAACTTTGAATAAAATCCTTTTCACACTATAAATAAACATATACAACCTACCAACTTTTGTAACTATGTTACCTACTACATATTTTGGAGATATAAAATACGGAATCAAAGGAAGAAACTAAAACAGCAGTTTATTTTTGTTCGAATGTATAAAATATATGTTGATCGCACAGATAGGTTTCGAAGACCTTTGAACCGCTCCATCTACCATCCACGTACGCTATTCCAAGGGCCATTGAGATGGTCGAATACATCAACACTGAAATTTCATGATTACGCCCAAATAAACTTAAACAAAGTACTCCAACTTATATATTCGTGTTTAGAAACATATATACTAGCTCCTTTGTCTATATACATATACCTTATAGTAGTTTATTTGCATTTAAACACATAAAATACGCAATGACAAATGCAAATGAATTCAAGGACCTTCGAATCGCGCCATCCGCCATTTAACTATACCAAATCAAAGGCCTTCGAGATGTTGATCACCTTAACAGTCTGAAATGTTAAGATTAAGGACAACCTAACTTAAACTGAGTTGTACCACTTATAAAATCGTGCTCTACAACACATATACTTACATACCAGATGATCTAAACATATCCTGTAACTTTTTATTTAACAAAAACACATAAATTACATGTCAATCGCGCGTTAGCGTTTAAAGACCTTTGAATCATCAACTTCACCATTCGCTTTTGCAATTTCAAGCGCCATTGAAAATCCCGTGTGAACGAGATAGGCTAAACTACAACTGACCACAGAATGTTAATAAGACATCTGTGGACACCAATATGAATAATAAATGGAAGGAGGATCTCTCAAACTATCGTAATCACCTACAATCTAAAGTATTCAAAAACCTCAACTGGCGCAATCAAAGAAAACAAATCGAATGTCTTTCAAAAGACATCTAGGCCATTCACTAGTACAGTTTAAAGACCTTTGAATCATCAACTTCACCATTCGCTCTTGCAATTTCAAGCGCCATTGAAAATCCCGTGTGAACGAGATAGGCTAAACTACAACTGACCACAGAATGTTAATAAGACATCTGTGGACACCAATATGAATAATAAATGGAAGGAGGATCTCTCAAACTATCGTAATCACCTACAATCTAAAGTATTCAAAAACCTCAACTGGCGCAATCAAAGAAAACAAATCGAATGTCTTTCAAAAGACATCTAGGCCATTCACTAGTACAGTTTCAAGGGCAATCGAATACACACTGTCGAATACAATCGAACCGCCATTCCAACCATTGGAATAGTGTGTTTCGATCACCATTGAAACTGAGCTGCTCTTTCGAACTGAAGAGCCGGAGAAATGCAACTACAGTTGCGCAACTCTGGATCTCACTTTAAAGTGACGATCACTGACATTTAGAAAAACCAAATTTCGACATCCATAAATGGAAACATTTTAAAATCAATTTCAAAACATTATTAACATGACTGCTATGTTAATATACATCGACTACACCTAATTCGATCATTCTTTTCGAAAATATTATTTTTGATTATTTTGTAAAAATGAAAATCTGTTTTGAAATTATTTAAATGTAATGTTAAAAAACAAAACTGAATTCATATTTACAAATCACAATTTCATTATTCATGTTATAAATGATGCCACACTTACTTTCGGCCAAATGTACTCAATTACAAATCGCATAGTGACGTCACTGTGCCGAATGGATTATAAACACATTCTGGCACCTCCCTTACATATTTTTAAATTTATAATTTTATTCAAATATGTCAATTATACCTTTGCTAATTGTTGTAATAGCAAATGACATTTATCTTCACATATTAAGAAGTTGCACTCTTGCAGTGTCAGTCCAGTGCACCTCTATTTAACCTTGGAGCAAGTGCACACACATCTCTGATTGGTTGTAACCCTTCAATTCTTGGAACTCCCACCATGTACTACTCTGTCATCTTCTTAGCATTGGTGTGTGTCACAACTCTTTTCTTGGAACTGCTATGCTTCTTCCTGGAGAGGGAGGAACAGAGGAGTAAGACCTTGGAATTCTTGTGCAACAATTGGTCAAGATTAGGAAACAATTGCTCAATCTACCCACAATGCATCTGACTTCTTTAAGCACAGTG
>JAQGBY010008358.1:0-10737 GCA_034698785.1 Mycogona germanica
GAGTGGCGAACTCGCTTTTATAATATTTTACTATTATTTTAATTAGAACTGGTAATTGCGAAAAATATAGTTTCGTGCAGATTGGTAAAATAAAAGTAAAATATTATTATAAAAGCAAGTCGTCTTCATTCGGCCTGTTCCGATTTCACCTTTCATATTAGATTCCTATCATTCTCATCTGTACCTCGGCTATTAGCTTCACCGCATTACTTTGGTGCTCACGTGGTTTTGTTGCGCTATGGGAGGGGTAAGCTACACGGGGCAGCAAATAAAGACGTCCTCCCGGTCTCCATGAAACTCTATATTTTTCGCAATTACCAGCTCTAATTAAAGTAATAGTAAAATATTATTATAAAAGCGAGTTCGCCAATTCGGTTCGTCTTCTTCATTCGGCCTGTCCCGAATTCCACCATTTTCAGAAACAAAGCTTCTTCATAACTAGAAATCGCCATAATGCCAAGGCGCGGTCATAATCTAAATCTAAATACATTCAAGCATTGATCACCGTCGTGTTCAATTTAACAAAGTGAAATTGAGTATTGGGAACAGGATTCATGTTAATTTGGGGGTCCGTAACTCACCTTCACGGTTAGAGGAAGACATGGCAGGTCCGGGTACTTCACCAGACCGATCTGTTGCAGGTTCACCACCTCTATCTTCTGGGGCAATTCTTCGTCGGTGAGGCTGAGCCCGTAGATGTACTGGATGATGAGCAGGCCCTGGGCGTAGGCGATGATGTAGGGAGACGAGCGCAGACACGCTTTGCGAGAGTTGGGCATCATCCACAGCAGGCATGACCACAGCAGGAGCACAAAGGTCAACCAACTGTGATAAGTGATACTGTACGCCTGCAAAATACCAAAACAGTATTAAAATTCGCAAAATATGGACAAAATGGAATACAGGTTTTCGCTAAAATGAGAAATTTGTTTAGAAACAGTTATTCCATTCAAAAATTTTCTAGTCTTTTAGTTTTTCTAAACAAAGACTTTCGGTAAAACGTACCATCATAACGATAAGCGTTGCGATGTAACTTTGGCGTGTTATCAGCAGGAAGATGGACGTCAGGGGAGAAACCAATTGCCGCAGTCTGCCCAATGCCATTCTGCGAGCTAAACGGAGGTAATAAGTAAAGACAAGAATAACGCTTTTGCATAACGACAAACTCAGAAAAACCGTTTCAGTCTGTTAGTCATTTTAAGAAAATGACAACCAGCTATGGCGAAGACATTTATTTTTCCAAAAATCGGAGTGAGATGCCGGTAAAAGTAAATAACGTAATGGAAAAAACTGCAGGACGGCAATTGTAGACGGCAACAAGAGTGTTTATTTTTTGAGCTTTAAATATTACATGAATGTCGGTGAAGGCATACTGTATACAATAATTACAGAGAAAACAATTTTATGTTGCTCATTATGTTTCGTTCTGTAGTTGTGACTGCCCATGTTCAGAGTTAAAAATTATATCCCCAAGCCAACTTTCGAAATCTATTCATCATCGGGGGATGACGCACGGCGGAGTGAGTTTTCTTCGTGACATTTTAATTTATTTGTAAATCCGAAAACGACCAGTCACGAACTACAAAACGAACAACATAAAATTGTTTTTCTCTGTAATCATTGTATACAGTAAGACTTCACCGTCACTCTTGTAATATTTAAAGCTCGAAAAATAAACCCTCACTTCTTTATTCTACGATTTCGACCATTACGACATATATTTGTAAAAAAAATGGTTTTCAATGTACAAAATTTAAAAACTAACTGAGAAAATGCCCCCAACACACAACAGAATACAGCACAGCAGTTTTGTTAAGTTAGTCTACCTTCGTATTAACGAACGGAAACTCAAACATACCGTCTTCACTCGGCGCGATGTCCGTATCGACGTTGGACTCGTGCGAGAATATGACACTTCCGTTCGGATCGATCTCCATCCGGTCCCCGCCAGGGCCCACCGTGCTGTAATTTTGCGCCGTCATGCCAGCACTCAGGAGCTGCGCACGACAAGCGAAAATAAAAAGAAATTGTCAGTTAAGAAACAAAAGACATCATCAATACCATAGCAACAGAGAACCAGCGACACGCAACAATGCAGAAGCCCTTTACATCGTCCACGACTCGACGAACAAACTGGGGTTATTACTGGTACTTTACAAACGTGTTACGGTTAAATTTAGCCATTTGACAAAAATCACTTACTTTCGAACACCTCAAATTGTGTACATTGTTAGGTTTCAAAGCATTTTTAGATAGCGAATGTTTTTGAAATTACAGAAATATTAACTAACTTAAATGATTGCTCAGTATTCTTAATTTCGATTTTAGTTTGTCTGCGTATTGATGTCCAAAATTTATGTGCGAGAAAGTATAGCATGTGGTTAATATATTCATCTAAATTGAGTTTCGTGTTGCACATCGACATCACTGTAAGATTCAGACAAGAAAAATGCTAATGTCAAAACATGATTCTACTCTTTCAGCTGTGGGATAGTCTCAATATAATGAATATTACTTTTCTACTACTGAGTGGAGTTACTTATGGGTTAGTCTTGTTAGTGAAACCTTTCGTGAAACAGTAGCCCATTAGGATGTGCGTTATGTGAACAAGCAATTAAATAGCAGGTGACGGGCAAACGAACAAGTGACGGCAATCTTAACACAATGACAACATTGCTCTTGCGCATTCATAATATATCCATTTTGAAAGACAATATAGGAAAATAATATGTGTAACAATTGGGACGATTTTACAATCAATAACATATATTTATATAACATGCACCTTGTGAACAGTGTTTTGAAGTGGTGGAGAAGAAACAGTCGGATAAAGAAGAAGTGGGTAATATTGAATACATACATGTACATGTCAAGACAACAACAAGCATATACAACCGGTAAGATTTTCACTGGGAAGTCACTTCCAAATCAATACAGTGTGACTTTTAAAATAAAACAAAATAACATAAATTTGCGTTGCAAAAATTGGTTTCAAAAATGATCTTATTGAAAGTTACTAAATCAATCGCATTAGTCTTTCGCATAGTGCCTTAGCACCAAGAGGGGTACAGAAAGGCCTGTAGTGTAGCAACTACAGTGATAGGAAATAATAATTTAAAAAAATCGTTGAATACCTGCGCCACCAATATTCAGAAAATACCTAAATCAATTGAGAGGCATGTGTCAACTAACCTAAAATGTAGATAATGGTACAGGAATTTCATGAGACAGTACAGTAAACAATCAATGGTGATTATAAAGAAACAACATTGAAGTCAACTAAAATTTACAATAGTCTTTGTTTCTATGAAAAATGTGCGTGTTAGTTGTGATGTGTCTTATCAAAACAAAAAACTACTGCAACAATTGTAAGTGTATTATTTGTCAGTGTTAATTAACGATCAAAACATGAAAATGCACAATTTGACACATGCCAAAATGACGAGCAAAATCCAAAATAGGTGAGTTCACGCTTTATGATCTGCAAGAATGACATATTGACCTTTAAACTTGCTTGTTAGTGGAACTTGCTTTTAAATAACCTTAAAGATAAATACAGGTTCATGTCCTTTATTTAATGTTGGTATAACAATTACCGTTTTAGGAATGTTACTTGAATAAATCTATTATTCATTAAAACTATAAATATCCATGGATTCATAATTCAATGATTGTAATCGCGACACTAACATAAAACTACAAACTCACAAAATACGTACCTCTACAACTATTCAGGCAGCTAACAAAGAAACATTGAAACTACAATACAAACAACAGTGCAAACTACTGTACACATACAATTACTTCCTACTGTTGTACACAAAATTGGAACCATGTTAGTCGAGCGAAGCAAATTAGTATAAGACGGATAATTAAAAAAGCATGCGTTAATAAAATATAAGAAATAAATCGAAATTATATAATCATGTACATACAGGCGAGCTTTCAGTTTTTTCTTCATAAGAATTGGTCTGAGCACGAGCAATGTGCAAATACACCGACGACCAGGTAGAGGCAAGGCGAATAACCAAAAAAACCAGTTACATAGTTAAAGCATCGCGATGGGGGCAGATATAGAGAAACCGGTACCGTAAATGAAAAGAGAAATATAGGCAATCGTATCAATTAATTAGTCTCGTGCATGTTTTATATTGTTGTGCGATGACTATGTCTTCAAATCGGAATGTTCATTGCCACATATATATAATATATAAACCATATCGGAATCGTTAAAACAAGAAGCGTAGTCGAAGGCACACCCAAATATGAGAAACAATAAAACTCACAAAAAGAAAAAGAAATGTGATCAACAGAAATTGGAATAATAATTGACATTAAAACATAACTGATTGCTAATTTACCATATTAGCAATAAATATCTGAAATTTGGATGCAACAATTGGGTATACCTTCGGAATTCACTAACGTTTTTTATGTTTTGTATACAATACCTGAGCGCCCTCCAAAACAAATTAAAAGTAATACACTTTACTGTGTCAATTAGTTTTCAAATTATTGTCAAAGTTTAATAAAAGAAAAATAATAAGGGATTAAGTTAAGCAAAATTAATTTCACCCATTCGGCGCCAAGCTTCCAAAAATTGAATGAGATATTTTATAAAATGTCTGAAAATTAAATAATTGATGGTAAATGATAAAAAGAGAGTAGTTTAATAAATCAAAATTAACTACAGCCTCGCGATGCAGTCAGTAAAAATAAGAATCTGGCTTTCACACGTTCATATTCATCGATAAAAATATTTTAGCAGACATTTTTTAGGACGCCTGATGGTTGCATTAATTGGATGATGGTTCGAAGGCGACATCATACTGAACATAAATAAATTTAGAACTGTGAATTGCGGTTTCGCCCAACGAATGCGACTTCGCGTGAAGGGTGAAAGGCGAGTCTCTTCCAAAATTTAGAGGCATTAATTCACATGGACAAAGTTAGAGAGCCTTTAAACTGTCCGTGATCCTTTTTCAATCTTCCTCTTCCACATGAAGGCACATTCGTGAGACAGGTCCGCCATCAAACAGAACCAACATCAAATTAAGATGTATTTTCCTGTCACGCCGATTTGAAACTTAAATACTTGAGTAATATCTCCTTAAGAGCTAGGTTAGGGATCAGCTTAATGAATGGAATGGAGAGGGTGGTTTGGATAGACTTCGAGGGGATAGCATGAGGATCACAGGCCGCCATCGGCACGGCTACGTACACGTCTGTGGCTCGTGGTGGCGGCGGCGGTGGCCATGACGGCCGACGGACGGGACTTGACTCGCCGGTGGCGTGACGGCGGCTTCTCGCTCTTGGTGCGACGCAGCCGGGCCGAGCCGGCCTGCATGGAGGAACGCGAGAGCGGCGGCTGCGAGTAGGCGATGCTGGCCCGGGTGAGCGCGCCGGGGGTGGGGGTGAAGGCTAGCGAGTGGAAGTTGAGCGCTCCGCTGGCTCCGCCACCACCGTGCGACGGTTTGGACTCCTCGCTCAACGGCTAGGAAAAGGCGCCATTAGTTGCACACAACACAATCGAACAGACACCATACGGGACATGAGCATAACCGGAACAATCCCACACTGTTCTGGAGGCCACCTACATCAGTTTACAATAAAGACCGAGGCCTGCTAACATGACCAAAAAAATTACTTGAGCGATTTTAATTACATTGTGTATTTCATTTGATCCAGATTCTAATCCATGAAGTGTCAATTGAACCTGCACTTGGCGCAATCCACAACATATGTCGTATGCTCTTATTCCGTACAGGACAATAATTTCCCACTTCATACATATCCAATCTGATCTGTAATCTAAGGACGAATACTTGCTACGATGATTTCCAAAACAGGATAGTTAATCAGCGTTACAAACATATTATCAAACTTCATACGCCACTGAAAACAACTCAAATTTCATTTATAATTTATGTACTCAAATCTGACTGGTTAGGGTGATCTGGTAAAGGCGTTTGATGTGGGTGACCACCACAAAGGTTATTTGGTGAAACATTGAGATTAAAATTGTTTAGTTGCAAAGGACAAGTGCGAAGTCGGTGCACCATGCAAGTCAAAAAGTAAGACAAATACAAAAATTAAATCAAAATACATTAACAGAGAATAGTCATCATGATAATCCTAGCATCATGTTTAACTCAGCCGACCAAAGTACCACATGGCCAAGTAGAAAGAAGTGCTACTAAAAAGTACAAAAATTAAACGATTTTTAAAAATCTTTACTTTGGTTTATAAATGGAATGCCATTAACTTTCTATTATTGTAGTTATATGCCTTCTTTATGCATTTTCATTGCAGCTTAATGTACCTAACTTTCATTTGAAACAAGACATCAATAAAACTATTGGACTGTCCGAAATGTGTGTTTAACGCAAATTCGAGCATAGAAAATTTGGTAGTTAACAGTCACGAAAATCCTCGAAATTGATAGTGAAAATGGTGAGATCATTCGAAATCAGTAAAGAAAAAAACAAAGTTGTTCAACACAATATATCACCATAATTTTTGATGAACAGATGATGAAAGAGAAATGATTATTATTAACAGTAGAAATACTCTACCAAGTGAATTAATTGTATATTTAAGATTTTCATTTACTTGAATAGCCACGTAAAAGCTAATAAAATACATAATTTACTTGGTAATCGGCTAAATACATAAGGTTTTTTGGAAACTTAAATAAAAAGTATATTCACACCAATACATCTAAATTAAAAGTGCGTTAACCAAAAGTTGAAAAATAATTTTAAAATAGAATAAGTTATACTGGGTGACCAGATTGGCGTTCCGAAAATATTGCCAATCCCCCGAAAAGATTGCCAATCCCCCGAAAAGATACAGGTAAACATGCATTAGTTCGACTCACCGGAGATTCCATCCAGAGCTTGGTTTCCATCACCAAAACCCAATACAAGGCGAGAATAAGACCAGGGTTGACGTATGTGGCCCACTCCAGATAGGCGAACGTGATATTTCGCGGATCCGCGCAGTCACTTAGGATCATTGCGTTCAACCCGAACAGCCTAAGTAGAAATTAAATGTCGTTAAAATAAAATTCTATTAACAAAAAATCAAACTCCAGTTCTTAAAGAAACTTCGGTAGTGACGAATCTTAGAAAATATTAATTTTAACGTTTGTGAAAAACCACACTGCTATCAATCAAATATTTAAAATTTATCAATTTTAATATAGTATTTTTAACTTTAGCATAACAAATATTTAAAAAATGCTGTTGGCTGGATAAGAAATGCCCATTGGTTTGTGATGTCATTTGCAGTATGATTGATCAAAATAGAGGTCACATTTTTTAAAATTTAAGTGAATTTAAAATAGTCAATTTTATTTCGGAAAGCACTATGAGGACAACAAAAACTTTACAACTGTAGACACTGCGGCAGCTGTCGTTTTGGATTGTGAAATTACATTGGACGAGTCAAAATGACAAGACTGTTCACCCCCACCTGGCATACAGCGATCCGGGCGGCAATAGTTCCTGCACGATGGGTAGCTGGTACACGTAGAGTAATAGAAGGTGGGCTCCGGCAAACAGCAGCAACCCCACGCGCACCACGGCGAACCGCCGTCGCAGCTTTTTGAAGCAGGCCAACCAGGTGGCCACGCACAGGAAGGCCAAGAAGTAGACGGCGTTGGTGAGACTGGGCCGTGCGATGCCGGCGGCGGCCAACAGCAGCAGCGCGATGACATCGCCCAGGGCGCTGAGCAAGGTGATGCGGCGCAGCTGCTTCTTGTCGGAGGAGGCGCCATCCGGTGGAAGGTCTGACTCGTCGTGCGGCTCCAGGTCGCCTTTGCCGTGCGGCGGAACGATCAAGGTGGGAGGGGGTGAAGCCGAACGGGACAGTGGCACGAAGATGAGCACGCTGACCACCAGCATAAGGATGTCCGGGCCAATAAGGCGGGCAGCATGTAAGGGGTCCACGTGGTCATATCTGGTCACGAAACCGGAATCGGAACAAAAATTTACACCGACCCTTCATTTAAGTGCTTTTCCGCCAGCCAGCGAAATAGGAAAAATAAAAATCAGCAGCGTTCATCGACAATGTGAACAAATAGTGAGCTTCGTACCTTTGAAAGCCCAAGTGCCGTAAAAGTATCTCCAAATCAGAGCCTGAAAAAATGGTAAAATATAATTTAAAAAATTTAAGCAGATACAGATTTTCAAAAAATTAAAAAGTTTAGCGTATCACTTGTCAAACTTACAGTTGGTTACAAAATGGCCGTAGGGTGGCAGGGAGAGCAGCACCACCTGGAAAATGATTTGGGCAACTGTGGCAATGAGACTGATCCCCACGGTGAGCTTCAGGTAACGCCCTGTATTGCCTGCGAGACAAAGTAGACACGGATTAAATTAACATTCCAAACATCCTACAGCTGCTGCAGCTGCCCCACGTTTAGGGAGGAATGGTCAACCACCACCACATAAATTCGGGCACACCTTCAGATGTCGCATATCTATTTTGAATATTCACATTAGCGTTACAGATACGTTCAACGAACTTAAACGACCTAGAGAAAGAAATGTTTATATTACAGTTTAAAGGAACCCAGTCCGAATAGCTATAACACTAAAGATTGTTCACATCCAGGCGTTGATCGACTACTTACCGAATATTTTATCTATGAATTTTTATAACACAAATTAAAAAAAAAATTGCGTGATATACTGGTAACCGTAAAGCTATTTTTCGGGTTACAATAAAAAATCTAGCTACAGTCTGTAACAGCAAGTTTCAAAGCCACTGGACTACACAACATAATGAGAGGTGGCCTAATATTTTCTCCTTTACGTCCACGTAATTAAATACGTTGATACACTACCAATGAAAGATTATCGTTACATTCATTTCCTCACGCTAACTAATAATTTGTATCCAAGAGCGCCCAATTAATGACCAACCTTGGAAGTCTGATTGTGATAAATGGACGGCACAGTTACGAGACAATAAATAACTGCCTGAAATCAATATACATGTGCATCGCAGCTGCTACACTGAATGCTTATTTTTGAAATTGTCCGAAACGGCTACAGAATACGTGCGATAAAATTACCGAACTTTTGGACGTCCGGGGTTAGGCCAGACTTTAGACCCGCACCACTATCGCCTTACTCCGCAAAGCGAGCAGATACTTAAAATTGACTTCGTTGATCACCCGAGTGTCTAAAAGTGATGGTAACGGTCACTGGTTCAAATTGCTAGTTAAAAATATATAAATCATTTATTTTTACAATATTTCGAGTGTCACTTTCGGTTGTTTTTTTCCGCGGATCTGAGCCAGTAAAATCTGCTTCCACATTACAATAATGATTTTAAAACATTTACACTAAACTTATATCAAATTGAAACTGGGTATTACTCCCCTTTGCCAAATGACTAAAGGATTAGAGCTGTACAGCAGTGGCTAAATGTAGAGAATTGAATTGGATTGTGGAAAATTCATTTGTTTCAATTCCTCTACTCAGAACTTGAAACTACCAGTTTTGATCAAGACTGCACTTATTGTAAAGTAAAACAAAACTATCACAGTTTATAACTGGTCGCATAACTTGTTGCCTATTGGCACATCAAGTCGCGACCGAAATATAAAAATCTGTCATTTTCGAGTCAACAGAATTTGGACACATCAAATGCTTCCGCCAACCGTACAGGGAGTTACGACAATGCACAGACGCCCGACACACTTTACGGCAAAGTAAATATTGGAAACTACCGAGCCAGACTGGAACAGCGAGCATATCGTACAGCCGGGGAGAGGAACCAAACAAAAGAAGATTCCAGCTGGGCACACAACACAGCCGACGCAAACTGATCCACAAAATCGATTATGTTATACAAGTGCGGTAACGTGCCATATTCGCTGCTGGCAAAAGGTTCATTTTTATTGAGAACTGGTGGCCGCAGTCCTGCGCAGATCTGGGGGCGTCTCGACTTTCAGATTCAAAGTTCGGAGGACCGCGTTCAAATGCCCGCCACCAAAACAGACACCTTCAACACTCACCAGAACTATCAGCAGTAGAAAATAAGAATAATCAGAACAGGGAGTAATTTTGCTTGCGACAAGGAAATGCATGGAATTTAATTTTGACAATGCTGACAGGTCTGATAGTGACAGTAGTGACAGAAGAGCTAGCTTCGCATCACCTGAAAATATGGCCAGTGAAACATCTGTTTTTGTAAAGTTGCAATATATCCACAATAGCCATTCATATATTTGATTGCCAGCATTTTTCTATTATTTATTAATGGGAAGAAATTTTCTGACATCACGTAAAATAGTTTTGGCCAACATGTCAATAAATTGACCGAATGTCTTCCATTTTTGCTTCTATGAAAACGGGTGTTTTTCGCAATGGAAAAACCCTAAACAATATTTGAGTAAATTTTAATTATTATTAGTATTCTATTTTCTTGATTTTCAATAGCTTCAATTTATTTGTATTATTCATTTTCAATTATTTCTTCAGTTTCATGTTCTTATTCACCTTGTGTATATTTTAAATAATATTACAATTATTAATTTTAATTTATTGTTTATGTATATCTTGAGTGCGCTACCCCACTCGTCTTTCAAACACCTCTGTCATATAACACAAAATATACTTTCCATGATTAAACTTTTAACATGTCCATTGTACGACTCGTCGTGGCCCAGTTGGTTTAGTGACTGACTGTGGTTTCGGCGGTCCCGGGTTCGATTCCCGGCGC
>JAQGBY010008359.1:0-10737 GCA_034698785.1 Mycogona germanica
GCCGACCCCATTGGCATTCCCTCAATTTGGCGGAAGATGCGGCCTGAATGTGCAATATAAATGTTGCTAAAAAGAAATTCGGCTATCTGGATTAGGTTTGTGAGCGAAAAATTTGTAATATTCAGAAATTCTTTTCCATCAATCGCCGATAGGGCCTGGATTGCCATGTTATGTGTTACTGAGGGGTACAAGTTTGTAACATCAAACGACACAATAGTTTCACCTGGCTCTAGATGTACATTATTGAGTTCAATTTTGGCCCGTGATGGGTCCAGCAGAAGGCTATATTTAGCATTGACGAAAGTGTTCAATGGTCTAGCAATTAACGTGGTGAGGCGATGGAAAATGCTGTTTCTCAGCGATACTATCGGACGCAGCGGAACTTCGATCTTATGTACTTTCGCCAAGCCGTAGGTATAGGGCAAAATGCGGTTGAACTCATTTAAATACTTATATAGCCCCGGCGTGATAGAATTATTGGTGTTTAGTGACTTAATGAAACATTGATACATTTTGATAATGCGCGAAATGGGGAATTTTACAGGGGTGAAGAGGAAAGGATTCAG
Source organism: Mycogona germanica (assembly GCA_034698785.1). Classification (NCBI taxonomy): domain Eukaryota; kingdom Metazoa; phylum Arthropoda; class Diplopoda; order Chordeumatida; family Chordeumatidae; genus Mycogona; species Mycogona germanica. The sequence continues at coordinate 567 of JAQGBY010008359.1, forward strand.
GAGGATTTCATTCAATTTGTCATTATACGCGGCATCATCAATGACCACTGTGGCGCCACCTTTATCAGCCTTGCTGAAAAACACCTTATTTTTGATTTGGAATTGCCTCAGTTTTCTGTGGTCTTTTTTTTTTTATTTGTCCTGTAACTGATGGATTAAAAGTGTCTTCACTATCAGACATCACTCTACAATGTTCCAATTTTATTGGAGATTTTAGTTTCTTCTTAACATATAAGGTTTCACATTTTGAGTGAATAATACGAGAAATTTCATAATTAAAGAGGAACAATAAAATAAAGGGGGAAATACATTTTATTATATCTATTGATAAATGTTAACTTATTCTTTTGAAAACTTGTACAGACTTCAATTAACAATTTATGTTTAAATTTTCCGAGCAGGGTGGGTTGTTTTAGCGTTTCTGATGGGTGCATTAGTAGGTCACAAATTACAGTATGCCACCATGTTTGTCACAGAAAGTCCTCCATGTTGACTGACTTCTGTTGTATTAACTCTATATCCCAAAGCAACCGATCTGTTTGGAGAATAGTTTGCCATTATGGCCTACATTTATGACTGGGTAGCACACTTCAAACCTAATATTCTTTTTCCCGTTATTATCATAAATTGATATTAGCCGATGACGTTAATCCCTATGCCACTTATCAAGTTGCTTCACCTCCTGCTGACATTAGCGAGCTTCAACAGGACCAGCACATGAAGCAAATAACCGTTACCAATTTACAGGTTGGTATGATTTGCTTTACGCTTGAAGGAAAATTAGCACAAGAACAATTTCTAACCATTCAAAAGTTCTTGTCATGCCTTCTGGGAATAAATGAGATGTTTATATATTGTCAAATGCAATATTTTTAAGATTAATTATGTATGATGATGATTTTAATCTGTGTTTGGACCAATTTACCCATGGTAAGTGAGAGTTTTTTTGAAAACATTTTTGATATGTAATCACACATCACCAATATCAAAAAATACAATTCAATAATTGTAGCATTATAGAAATAGAGTTCTTAAAAGGTTATAATCCATTAACTTGACAAAACTTCCTTATTGTACATGTAAAATGTACATATTCATTTATTTTGTTGAGTTTAATATGGCTGTTCCTTTTATTTGATCAAGGGTTAAATATTCGGTTTGATTAATCTTTCTTTACGTGTCTCGTGTCCATTTCAGAATAAAATTTCCACGAATTGGAACGAATCGTCTACGAACAGAAATGAAGCAAAGGTGTTTTACAAGCCCGAACTATTGTATACTGACGACACAGGTACCCAAAACGCTTTCGTTGGTCCGTTTCACACTGCAAATGTCAAAATCATTCATTTTTCAGGAAACAATTTTGATGAAATTTATAATAATCAGCTTATCATACTTTTCAAAACTATGATTTTCTGAGTTTAAATAACTTGTTCTTTGAAAACTTTAAAGTTCTATACCCTTTGTAGGTCCTTTTTGCAGGAATGGTTTCTTTTTCAAATTATGTTTTCAATTTTTTGACATTGTATTGTGTGGTTTTTTTAAATTGATGTTTCCAGTTCCCGACTTGCTTTATCACAGTCCGGAATCTTGTTCGTCGGAAGATCTGTCGTCTGAGGTCGAAGATCTCCAAGAAATGGCTGAGGACCAAATGTACTTTCCGCAGCAGTTGACTCATGCTGAATTACAGTTAGAAAACATTTATTTTCTGTTCTATTCACGTGGTTGACAAACTTGTATGTTCCAAATGAAAACATAGTTTCAACTGCCATCAACAAGGGTTTATGAAGGGACGTTTTGGTGGATCACAGTGTGTCCACTTCTCACCCATGACCTTAAAAATTATTGGATGAATGTATACAGCAAGTTATGATTTTCTTAGATTTTCGCAAAGATTTTGACACAGTTTATTAGCTAAAGCGAATGGTTGTGGGATTAGTAATTTGTACACCAATTTGTCTCTTCTCACCACCTTTCCACTACTAACTTTAGAAAATCCACTTTCTTGACGTCACTTTAGGGGACATTCAATAAATTCACAGACATACAATACAATTCTAACAGATTACAATGCTCTGTTTCAGAAGATGTCTACAGTCGTTTAGTGGTGCCACTTGTCGGCCTTCCTCCCAACAGCTGCCTTCACCAACAGAGCATCAACACCAGATACTGGGTGTGTTACCAACATTGGTCAGCGACTATTATGCCTTGCCTGAGTCGGATACAAGCCGGAGCAATATGATGGAGGGTCAGTTAATCTAAAATAACTTAGGCTATTAGACCATTAATTACTGCCCTCCGTTGAATATGTTTGAGGAATAACACCTCTGTGGGAGTGCATGTGCTGAGTGGGATCCCAGAGTTTGGGAGCAACCGAGCACTGGGTGCATCAGGGTTGCCATGAGGTGGCAACTCTGGCACTGATTTGGTTGCCCCAGGCAGGGGTCACCAGTTGATCCTCAAGTGTAATCCAGAATAATGTCGTGCTTTTCCACTGAAATTTTGTTTCATGGTTCATACATAAATTAGCTTGAGTACCACAGTTAAGCCCTGCAATTTTGGTGCTTCCTGTACCCTTAGCTCAACCTTGAGAGTCTGATGCACATCCTGCCACGGATTTCAACAGAATAAACATTAGTTTAAGATGAATTAGCTCGATGGCCCTTTAATATGACTTGTCGTTGGCCAGTTGGTATTGTGACTGATTGTGGCTTGGCCATCCCGGGTTAGATTTTCGGTGTGGGCACTCGATTACTTAATCGCGGGGTACTGGTGAGATTGTGCCACTCATAAACTGCCTCATAACTCATAAACATCAAGAGTGTCATCAAACAACAAAGTCATAAACATCAAAAAAAGACTGGACTCGTCGTAGTCCAGTTGGTTTAGCGGCTAACTGTGGTTTCTGTGGTCCCGGGTTCGATTCCCGGTGCGGGCTCTCGAAAATTTCAAACCCGGGGTACTGGTCGTTCCCCCTCGCATAGTGTCTAAGCACCATGAGGGGGACGTAACGCCTTTAGTGCAGTTGACTACAGTTTTTTTTTTTTTTTTTTTTATTCAACACCACAGATTAATAAATTACATCGGGAAAATACAAAAGAGATTATTCAAGTGGTGCGAAGAGTGTTTCGGACCCCCACATCAAAATAGATATTTGAGGGCCCTACAGATTAGAATTACAAAAAAAAGGTTTGCTCTCAGCCGCGAGAGAAATGAAAAGCATAACAAAACAGTCAGATCGAAAATCAAAAATAGCTTCCTAGGGTTCTCTAGAAGTCCTGAAGCTTGTGTCAACGTGCATAAATCTTTGTAACCAGAAGAGCACACCGATAAAGGAACTATAATGCAAATACGATACATACACAACACAACTCAATTACGTCAAGCAACAGTGACAGCGGCCGCAGGTCCCTAACAAAACTTTACCTCTCCAGAAACAATGGCACGTCTTAACTGTATTTTGCAGTCAAATATGTTTTTAAACTTGAAAATTAATGATGAGGAGTTGAGAATAATTGCCGCCCTACAAGATGCTTCGTTATCGGTGAGCTTTAAACGGGTTCGAGGTAAGACAAACCGCAAACCCTTTACCAGCCTTGGGTGGTCGACCACCTGACTAACAAGCACCAACGATGAAGATCTGAATGCAAATTCCAGGAGTCGTAACACGTAGATCTCTCTTAATGTAAACATGTGATACATCTTATACAAATCAATAGTGCCAATATTAACATGATGTTCCATCGAAATAAAGAAGAGGCCTCGAATGTAAGAGTTCTGTAACCGCTGCAACTGATCAATCTGTGCACTACTTGCAGATCTCCAAAAAATTATAAAAAGGTTTATATATGACATAAAGTATGAGTAGTAAAGTTGCATTCTAAGTGACAAGTGAACTGATCGGCGAATACGGTAAAGTTGGGTAATGGAAGTACAGAGTTTTTTTCTTCAAGATGGTGAAATAATCTAACCAGGATAAAGTTGATTGGAAACAAAAAAAAAAGAGGAGTACCAAAATACATGTAGTGCTGAGATTACAGTGAGGATATATGTTAGCTGCTGGGAAGACAACTAAACTTATTTATTTTAACAACCTGATTCGACCATCTTGTAACCACTCTCTCCTTAGCAACTTAAATCGATCTTATTTTTACTTTGTTTTTCTTTTAAAAATTTAGCAGACAAAAATCACAATAAGTTATTTCCACTCAAACAAAATCTACATATGGCAAATCGCACACTTCGCATTTTTGTTCATTTGTAAATGTGTTGGGGAGCGACCCCTCTTACGTGCAGGTGAAAATCCTCGTCACATATTTGTTGAAGGTGAGCTCCGCGTACGTCGTATCAAACGGCGATCTCCCGCTCCTTTTTCACAAAAGGCCGGACTACCGATCCCTCGCTCCGCACGCAGCAGCACTTTGGTAATTTTGTGCGGGGCGACGGACCGGGCAACCGCAAATGTAGTTTGTGTCGTCCATACAGTTACGTCCTTGAGATCTATCGCTTGTTCTTAATTTGGTACGTCGTCACAACTTTATGCAAAGTATCTGATCACGGCGATGGCACGTATTCACTTTGCGATATTGAGTCCGGGGGGAATTTGGCTTATATCCTTGCCGTACTACATACAGCACACGGGAGACGGCATATGCAAAACCATAAATTCGCGGACTATCAGAAAGTTTACATGCAATATCGATTGAAATTTTTCTCTCGAGAGAGAGACATATTATTTTATTGGCTGAACCAGCCCAGCTGGTCGACGAGGTAGGCGTGACCCCGAGACTCGGCACGTAATCGCCGACGCCGGTTCGGGTCACGAAAAAGCCCTGGTGGCAAAACATTTACCACCCGCCACTAGGGGCGCATTGAGGAGCGGTGACCATGGAAGCGCGGGGCGATAGCCCCGTCCCGACGTCCCGACGTCCCTATCGTCCCGACGCTTACATATATAAAAAATAGTCCCTTACGATTGTATATAATTAAATTAATAAGCTAACAAAGTCAGAAATAGAAGTTTGAAAATTTAAGGGGGCTTCAGATCTTGAATTACTCATCATTTCATTAGTATACCTGTATGTGGATTTTTTATGAGGTATCGATTACAATTACAATATGTACCCACAAGCAGCCCCCAAATGTTTTGCCCGATGTTTTTTTTTAGATGTATTCAATAGTCGTTAAGGTACATTTAAGCTGTGTTATATTGAATTGATGATTCATTTTTAATTCAGAGCTCAAGGCGGCCATCGAAGCAAACAGTGGTCATGATAGGAGAAAATCTGCCAGCTCGGTGCAAAGGTTAAGCATATGTCACTTTATAATAAAATAAAATATTCATAATGAATTAGAGGTTGTCTCCGGGACAGCACCAAACGAAAAAAGACGACCAGAGTCGGCGAGAAACTCTCAAATAAAATAATAGAAAACACTCTATTATTCGATAAGGACAACTAGCTGAGAAACCAGAGAGAAGCTAGACTTCTTTGCTAGGTTAGGTAACGTAAATTGTATTTTCCATTCTCTTTAAAATCTTAGCCAGTGAAGTGGTCACACAGCCATGTTGTCTGACTAGTTCCTGTGCGTTTTTAGTTGAATTGTTGTAATTCTTACCCAAAAGACTGCTGATGATCGCAAGTGGTTTTGCGTGAAACCGCTACTGTCGACCATGGTAATTATAAGTAATTCAATATTTTTAATTTACCTCGGGAGATGAGGATGTGGGAAAAATCGGTAAGTGTGAATCGCCGTCGTCCTTTGTCGTCAGTTGCAATGGTTCTCAGATAGTTGTCCTTATCGAATAGTAGAGTGTTTTCTATTATTTTATTTGAGAGTTTCTCGCCGACTCTGGTCGTCTTTTTTCGTCCGGTGCCGTCCCGGAGACAACCCTTATTGCATTATAAATATATTATAAATTTATTATGAATATTTTATTTTATGATATTTCAAGTACGACTTTGCCTCTTATATACTTATATGTCACTTTATTTAATTTTCAATATAGATATTCCAAAGAAAATAGTAAAATATTTTTTGAAAGAATCACAAATGTAGGCAATATTTACAGTATATATATTTTTATAAATTTTAAAATACTATATTTGTGCGACAATCAAATTTTTTCAAAATAAGGTCCAAAAATTGACACTCCTTTAACGGTTTTCTCAAACTTTTAACAGTTTTACTTGTTCTTTTCTTTTTAAACGTGCTGAATAGGGTTTCAAAAATATAAGCTAATGTGGGTAGAAAAGAATAAAAATAAAATTTGAAACCCGCCAATCCACAAATTTATCAGCAAAATAAATCACAATAAATTTATAATTAAAGATTGAGTTCATGGGGTCAAGTTCTCGAATATTGTCCGCATTAGGGACCTTTTTACATGATCTACTGAGAGATGCTTTCACTAAATTCACGCTTAGTAATTTTCCACGGGAAATGTGGATGTGGTAAATTTGTTGATGTGATTCGTTGTCGTCTTATCTGTAGTGTCAGTTCCCAAGGTTTTCTAGTTTAATTTTTTCCGAGAATTTTATCGCCTTTTTGGGTTTGCGTCCAGCATTCCGCTCATCCCTAATCTATTTTCGAATACATTGCCGTGTACCACTCTTTATTTGAATTATTGCAATGACGTGTGAATAAAACATTTTCATTGTGACATAAGTGTAAATGATAAAGATTTGTGAATCATAGATCGAGAGCATGGATCTACTTTTTCCGGAAATATTTCAGTTCAATGTTAATAATGCATTTGCAATCTTAAAATACGATATGTGTTTCTTAGTTTGTACATGTTTTTGTTTCTTAAATAGGTCTGGCAATTCGAGGAGGCACTGGCAGCCAAAGAACCACGAGCCCAAGCAAACTGTTCTTTGATTTTAGATCAAATAATAAATAAATGTAATTTTAATATAAAATGTATGTAAATTTGATATAAATTCTCAGTTTATACTAATCTATTTTTGATTTTTTTTATATGCCTTCTTGTTTTAATTATTTTTTCTCTGTTTCTACTAATAAATATTTGATTTTTTATATGCTCTCTTTTTCTAAATTTTATTCTTTGATTACTGGATTGATAGTGAAAATAATTTTTTGCTATTGTCTTGAGCAAGAGAAACTATTTAATCTGTGATTATTATGAAATCTGTTTTATTGTTATAATGGAATTTAGAACGTCACTGGTTCTGTTTAATGCTGCACTACATTATTGAAGTAGACGATCTGTGGTCATCTGGTTTCAGGACAGAATCCTATATCGCGAGAAAAGCAATTTCCATTTCAGCATGCTTGAATGCCATACCGTACCATTTGAATTCAGCATCACGTGTTGTGTCCTCAAATCTCAGCTGAAACGGTGCAATATTCCGAGTTAAAGTGATTTAAAATTGGATTTTTAAAATAGATTACCACCTCCTTCATACAAAATAACTCAATAAAAAAGAGGCCAATTTATTATTTTAATTATATATGTAAGCGTGCAATTGAATCGCTGCTTACGCAAATGTAGTGGTAACCTTTTCTCTTACTCTTTGCCCCCTCCCCATGACTGGCAAGAGTCACATGTCCATAATTTCAACAAAATAAATAAATTGTGAAGGTCACTTGTGCATATAAATATTGCCAGTGGCTTAATGCAAATCATCATTTTACGCAGCTCTGCAGTGCCTGGGTCGCTTGATGTTACATCTTTATGTACTTAATTACATCTAGATGTAATTATCCAGGCCAGTTCACTGGTGGACCAGTACATCTCGATGGTTGGCTTCTGGATCACCCCTACATAAAACTTGAAGCCTACAGAAGGTGCATCAGTTTTAACACCAAGGAGTCCAAGTGCGCAGCAGGGACCACCACCAACACAGGTTGGGCCGTCTTCATCTATTCAGGGAAGAGGAACCTGCCAAATAGCACTCTAGGCAAGATGATTTAACAACTCATGGGAGGTGGGAGAGAGCAAGTGGAGGAGTAGAATAAGCCCAGGGCATCTCATCAAGATAGGATGCAGGATTGGACCCTGGATTGTCAGTCTCAGAAACTACCTCCAGCTTTCTCAGGTAAAGAAACAAGACCAGTTTCTCTTCCAATTAAACTACAATCAACCACCCCAATGCATCGAACATCCGGAACTGTGGGAGACTTAACTAATGAGGATGAGTTAGGACTGAGCCAAAGGATCTTAAGTGCCACCCATGGAGCCGATCTCCTGGGTAAGCCCACAAGATGGACTTCAGTGAGGTAGAATCACCCAAAGAAAATAAGGACCACAGACTCTTAGACCAGAAGAGGGGCAGCAGTTATCTGCTCCAGCACATCGAAAGTACCCTAGGTGGTACAAAGCAGTGAAAGCCGGTGAGTCTGTAATCAGATTCCCTAGCAATGAGGAAATCTGGAGGATCTCTTCTTATGAAAGAGCAATTGCATTGATAAAGCAATCCCCCAGAGGTTACAAGCACGTGGGTGCAGATGATGGACCTTTCTCAATGACAGAAGCCAGTGGCCATAAACCAGGCCAATCATAAGAAACTGGCACTGTACCAAAGTAGGAGAAAATTTGCTTACCTTCAGCTAAGCACAGCAAGTGGACAAAGATCAAAGGAGTGTCTCCCAAGTCTCATTACCTTGATGAATCAAAGAAACCAGGAGCAGGACTGAACCCTGGAGTTCTTTGTCAAATCACTCAAATGTCAAAGGAATCTTCTCCAAGCCTACAATAATGGTGGAGAAAAGGATAAGAGGACATCCACGCAAGAGTGATGTGTTCTGGTGAACCCAAGCAGAGCAGGATTTTCTCGTAATGGGTGAGCAGTGGACCATGAGTGGTCATCAGCATCACGAGGAGCAACTTCTAAGCATCAGAGATGTTTTGTGGGAGCTTGAAATTCACAGACCACGATATATGGTGGAAATGCAGATTCTGAGGCAAATGTTTTGGTTGTGCACAGTGATGCAGTGATGCAAGATTGGTCTTGACTCTTGCCAGTCAGGTTTGGGATCTTATGTTCCAAATTTGCCCTGTGATACAGATCATGCATGTGATATGTATTTTTCACAGGAGCCTGGTGGGGAGAGACTCAGATTGGTGACAATACTGAACTACTTGGGATGAGGACATTAGAGCTAGGTTTTTTAAACATTATACCTAAGGTGGTGATCATTGAGTTTTATCAGATAAATCAGCAACAAATCCATTCCATCTAGTGTTTGATTGGCTGGGTAATTTTTAATTCACTTACAAATTTAGTGGCCCTCAAACAGTCTAGAGGGGGGTTATTTAAAATTTGGGGTGGCAGCACCAGCCAAATTTAGTGGTGGGGGTTATCAAAAATTTGTCTAGCTAGAATTATTTGCAGGTTAGATTTGCAGTAGCAAAGTGAAGTAAGACAATAGCTAAAACAGATGACTAGCATCTTTTTGGGGGATAGGATGGTATGTCGGCAGTAGTTCACATTTTCCGAAACTTACCCTTCCTCTTCCTTCCACCTATTGGCAATATTTGTTTTTGTGTGTGCCTGAGACTATCTAGTGATAACGTGTTGGTCAGCAGTGCCATGTAGCAGCATTACGAGTTGAGGTAGTGTTATGTTGCTAAAGGAGGGCTGTCACTTTCTTCCTCACTACCAACCATGAACTGGATATATTCGTGAGAATGGCTCAACGACATTCCGGAATTATTTATTATTTAAATGATCAGCTGTTTTTGATGATTTCACCTCTCTCGGTTTTAAACACTTCTCCCCTTTGTTTTGCGATGTTATTATTTTTGGCACTTTGTAAGTTTACAACCATCATATATGGTTGCACATACATGTGCATGCGGTCAATAACGATGTGCTAGTTTATTTTTAAATTTATGTCCAAAGGACAGATGTTGATTGCGGTGGTGTGAAACCGGTACTGTTTACTGGTTTCATACTTTGGTTTACCTTAGGTAATTATAAATATTAATTTCCTATGAGAGATGCGGACATGGTAAATTTGTTGGGTGTGAATCGTCATTGTCATTACAATTGCAGTAGTCATAGTTGAATCGTCAGTTCCCACATTTTTATAGTTTAGTTTAATTCATTTTTTAAATAATATTTTACTATTCAAAACTAGGATGTTAAGAGATTGATGGACGCAATCAGGGGCTCGACTATGAGTAGTAACGATTTTAATTAGTTAG
>JAQGBY010008360.1:0-10736 GCA_034698785.1 Mycogona germanica
GAGATATATTAATACGACAAATTGTCTTAAAAATGAGAGAATTTTAATTTGAGACATTTTATTTCTTTTAATTTTTCAACATCTCAAAAGATAATAAATGTCTTAAAAATGAGACATTTTTTTAAGTGTGTAGGAGCTGTTTTATCGAAAGTTAAGATTACTATAAATCTTGTTGTGGGTCTCCGGAGGGGGGTGGTGGTGGTAGGTGAGACCAAATTCGTGTCTTCGTCCAATGAGGGGAAACGCCCACTGCCAGGGTGATGATTGTGCGATGGAAGGAGGAGGAGGAGAGGGGGGGGAGGTGTTCCAGGGAGGATTTTATTTTTTTATTTTGCACCTGCAAACTCTTCTCGCTCTCGCTCTCTCTCTCGTGGGTAGCCGTGATGGCGCTGTGGGAGGGTCACTGACCAAAAAATGAACCTGGCTCCAGGGTTGCTTGTAAAAATTGCAGTTTAATTCAGTCGCGGTTTGAGCTCTGAGAATTTACACACCGCCGCGCTGCTCGCCTCTGTCTATTATCTGCTGCTGCTGCCTATGGTGTTAGTGTATATATATATATCCAGTGTGACCAGATTCGAGTCTGGTGTCGGAATTTCCCCGTCTTTCGTACCTGTGATAATTCCCTAGCCCGCTCTCTGGGTGGACCACCCAAGACATGATTATTTATCGAGTCATACAAGTAAATAAATGTGGCAGGTGAAAAAGTTAAAATGAAAAGGCGTGTCCTGACTTCTAAAGTGTGCTAATTGTTTATGGATGCACAACCTTTGGTTCGTTGACAACACCCTAATCCGTTTGCACATCCTGGTGGATCCATCTTTGAGAATTCGATCGGGGGTTAGTTTTGGCTGTGACCTTTAAATAAACTTTATGAAACAATATGTACGTGTTAATTGCCCTTTTAAAATGAAGTAAATCAATCGTGAGATTAGAAAAAAATAAAAAATAAATTAAATTCAGCACGGAAGTCTGAAATCCATCATTTTTGTAAATTTGATTGAACGATTTCCACGATTAGCCACACCATTGTCACGAGTTTCTAAAAATGATCGACGAGTTGCTTGAGACGTTCGACACCAGAGGGGGGAGGGGGAAAGACAACTCCAAGAATTTCAAGTCTCGCACTTCGGTAGCTCCTGTATAATAGCTTACCTGCCTCGTCAAACTGAATTTAACCGCTGTCTTGACAGTCTCCCTGTCCCGCCCACCGCCATCCCCAATACCTCTCGATCAGCAGTCACGTCCTGTAACAGTCTATTTAGCGTTCCATTGTGTGTCCCGACTCCTCTCGTGGCCATTTTGACGTGCTGCTGATTCCTCCCACCTCTTCCTTCCTCTACTATCACCACCCGACCGATCATTATTATTTCGAGCGAACACGATTCACGATTGAACTTGACTGAGACTGGTGAAACGCTCTGCCGTCCGATCACCGAGTTCGAACTGACCGCCTGACCCGCACCACTTCGGCCAATCCGCCGGGTTGGGCAATCAAAGCGCCCCCAACTATCCATCCATAGATATCTCTTTAGGATGTACTTCTTAGCAAGGTATAAATGCGTTTTCGCTGTTTCTTATATTTATTATGTGAACGTCTTCGTTTTCGTAACTGATTCTATTTGGATCACGCTTGCCTGATTGAGTCTTCCCGACTCCTTCCCTAGAACCAGGACACTAGTCACGCCACCTATCGGGGAAACGTCAACTCAATATTCATGAGAAAGATTTGTTAGGACGTCTGGACGATATTAATTGGAAATGGTGAATTCGGGAAAGACCGAATGAAGAAGACGAACCGAGTGGTGAACTCGCTTTTATTTTATTTTTCTTATATTTATTATGTGAACGTCTTCGTTTTCGTAACTGATTCTATTTGGATCACACTTGCCTGATTGAGTCTTCCCGACGTGTAGACGTTAGAGTCCTTCCCTAGAAACAGGACACTAGTCACGCCACCTATCGGGGAAACGTCAACTCAATATTCATGAGAAAGATTTGTTAGGACGTCTGGACGATATTAATTGGAAATGGTGAATTCGGGAAATACCGAATGAAGAAGACGAACCGAGTGGTGAACTCGCTTTTATTTTATTTTTCTGTTATTTAATTAGAACTGGTAATTGCGAAAAATATAGTTTCGTGCAGACCGGTAGTTGAACCACGGACCCCTAGAGCGCTGGGCCGGAAATCCGGGGTTCAACTACTCACGGTCTGCACGAAACTATATTTTTCGCAATTACCAGTTCTAATTAAATAATAGTAAAATATTATTATAAAAGCAAGTTCGTCACTCGGTTCATCTTCTTCATTCGGCCTGTCCCGAATTGACCATTTCCGGTCAACTCAATAGAAGTAGCTGGGATAAATGTATTTTTCTTTTTATTAATCGATTGGTTCTTTTGGCCAAATTCGCTCTCCAGTTTTGCTGATTAGATGGAGCAGGATTAAAAACTGATGACTGGAATCTTAAAAAGGGGGAGCAGTCTGGCTAGGATATTAGGGTGGTTTATTGGATGCGGAAGTTGTATCCCGGGTAGCTGACATCTCGGCAACGGCGCCATTACAACATTAGCAATTAAGTCTCTATTGTTTAAGCGTACAGGAATGAGGTGGATTACGAGTGGGCGTAGGGAAGGGGAAAGGGGTGGATCCTCAGTTTCTGGTGGCGCCATCTATAAAATTCAGATGACACCCGTTCTGTGTTCCTTCCGCTGTTCATGTGTGTCTAGTCAAAAGAGCGACGACGCTGAGTTGCAACTGAAAAGGGTGGCCCAAATTTGGCAATTACGTAGCACTTCTTCAGAACGAATGTGCGACCACCGCGCTCACCTGCTCGCCTATAGCAGACAATTCGCGCTCACGGAACGTCAAGTTATGTAATCCTTTCCAGATGCAACTCGGTCCGTACAAAAAAAGACTCATGTTTGTCTTGTGTTTATGCCCTTTTGTACTTGGCGAAGATGCCCCGAGTAAACGACATTAGCGTTTATTGAGGCCAGAGGACTCCTCCGCTTGGAGACTCTCGGTCGTCTCTGCGTAGGGCGTCACGTTCGGTCGCTTTTCTACGTTTAGGCGACGCGTAGGCGCGCGCGCTGGTAGTGTAACCGAGTGTTTGCGAAAGTCTACGTCTACGAACGCCGCTTATATAAGTAGTTCGCTTTTCCGGGATTGCCACTTCCGCCGCTCCTCTGACAGGAATCTGTTTCATCACCGTTTTAAAAAAATTATTATTTAGCATGATTTAGAATTTACATTCCTTTTTTTACCATGTTTTGAGTGAATTACTTATATAATTGAATTGAGCAGGAGCACATGTCGATGAATGCCAAATTGATTACGAATAAACTTTCATTTGTTTCGACGTCGGATATATTCGAGTTCACCTGTTCCCCGTGATCGAATAATCAAGAGCCCGAGCCACAGTCAGTCGCAATACCAATTGGGCCAATTAAAGTAGATTCGTTATTAATTGTGTTGAATCAAGATTGATTTATGATTTCAGAATCGGACGTTATTTTTAGAATTCGGATTCTTTAATAAATCTAGTACTAATTTATTTTAAATAATGAATTATGAATTTTTATTATGATTCGTACTCGTCAAATGTGTGTACACACATGTGCGGTGAAACTGGTCCTTGACACACTGTCTGCTGTTCCATTACTTGAAGGGATGGATTTTCGCGCGTGACACACGTAGATGTTACAGCATACGCGTCACCGACACCTTTTACCACCATATTATTCTAATCTCGGTTGGTCTTTGGCGTCGACCTCGCATGAAATTGGAACCAATAACAATGACGAAGAGCTGATGTTAGCGAGGCGCACCCATGTTTGCTCAGCAGTCTGACCCTTTCTCTTTATGCGCTGGGGCGGGGGTCAACGAGGGGTCAACGTGGGATTTGGATGCGCTTTTATATTGTTGTAAAACCAGGCTTCGTTCCGTCTAAACGTCGCGCTCTCTCTCTTTCTCTCGTGCTCATTTGCCACCGCAGCGATTCCACACTAAAATGATTACATTTCTACTATTTTTTTAAATCGTGAAAACAAATTCATGCATGAACAGTTTTAAGTGCAGGGTTGTATTTGTCGAGGGGGGGGGTTTGGACTCCACCCCCTTCACTGGCGTTTGGTCGGGGGAGGGGGGGGGGTCGATCTATCTTTATCTCTTTAATCTATAATTGTTTCATCAATTATTAATAAAATTTCGAGATGCTTAAATTAGCACTCAACCCAAAAAATTATTAAGCGCAATGCTAGTTTCAATATTTTTGCATTATGCGCAATTTCCGGTTTTTAAATTGATTCAAATTCCGATTTTTTAATTTTTGTGTGTGCGCGCGCGCACAAACATGAATGGTGACTTTTGGGACACTTGGTCCGATGTCTAAACGCCCTCTGCTGGTGACTACCGTTTGTTCCGCGTGCAAATTGTACTTGCTTTGCAATCATTTTTCACGTGCAAGAGAAGTACGAACTATAATATAGGATGATCGATTGTTTGATTCTGTATATTGCTAACACTTGATTTTTCTGTTTCTTTTTATAGGTAAGTCACCTATTATCCATTCTACGAATATACACGTATAAATGATATGGCGTCTTAAAGTAAGTGATTCTTTTATAATCGGTTTCGTTGGCGTAAAGGTTGTTCGTTTATGCGCGTGAATACGAAAGCTTCGTTGGTGTTTGGTGACATTTATAATGTCGCGCGGCAAATGCCCAAACAATTTGTCGTATATAAAGAAGAAAATGCATGCAATGAGCGAAATTATTGCATTTCAGTCAATTTAAGACTTATGGTTATTTGCAATCTATATCGCATATTGCCTAAGCACCAAGAGGTACAGAAACGCCTGTAGTGCAGCGACTACAGTGATGGAAATAAAAAAGATATGTCGAAATTGAAAAAAGGATTAAGTTAAACATGTATTTATTTTAATACTAGAGAAATTGCCCGGCGTCCTCGTAAATCCCCGACATGTCAGCGAAATGTTTTTCAAATATTTGAAACCCCCGTCTCCTCACGTGCCATAACAATGACGTAACACTTGCTTTAAATTTATTTTATAGTTTTTCAAACGCTTTAAAATTTAAATATTTAATCTGTTTAAAACACAAAAGCCTTTTATTCCGAATTTGTGAAATAGCTGTCTCAGGTATTGAACGATTTTTTTTTATCACTGAAGTGTATATAACAACAGGAGTTTCTGTACCCCTCTTGGTGCTTTGGCACTATGTGAGAGGCACATTTTCACCAGTACCCCGGTTCAAATTTATAAATAGAAAATATGGAAATATGAGTGGCAGCATTGATAGCACGTGATAGCTACAGCGTCATTTTGGAAATTTTAAATTAGATTGAGGGATTGATTGGCCCCTTCAAAGGGGTTGCAGCGTTTGCCCTCTGACTCTAGTGACGTCAGCCGGGTAGGCTGACGTCACTGGCTGAGATGGTACTGCTACGTCACAGTATCGAACCATCGAGCCAATTTTATGTTAGTTCTGCAATCCTGGCCTAATATGCGAATATTAAAATTTATTATTACTGTAGGCCAGTAGCTTTTAAAAGTAAACTAAATTTCTCAGCACTTCGAGAATTAAGAAAACATCTGATTCACTACTATTACAGAACATTCTTTAAAAAAAGACTGAACAAAATATACAGTATAACCACACAGACACAGTTAAGTCATCCAGTCTTTCGGATATACGAGTATTTTCTTCCGATTCTCTTTCATCATTATGTGCTCTCTCTTCGCGTATAGAACACGTAAAACATGTTCCACTTCGATTATCAGTTCTTAACCCCCCTAGTCTCCCCTCACCACCACCCCACCCACAAGCATTCCGAAAGACGATATCATATCCCGCTGGGTCCTTCTCCCTCTCCCCCCCACGCAACGCATTCTATATGTACTCCTAAAGGACGCCGCGTATGTACAACAACCCGACCAAGTATATCGATGTTTCTATAGTAATATCAGCGCATTCAGCAGTTAATCACTTTGCTTTTCAACTGACGAAATTCGTCCAACTCTCATATAGAGAAATATATAGAGCTCGCCTCTATCACACAAAGAAATTGCCGAATATCTGTTCTGTGTATGTGTACATGTATGCTAGCAGCCTCCGGTTGTTGCCTAGCAACGGCGAGATATCAGAAACACGTGCTATTGCTTCGTTATCTCTACGCCTGCCCTAGCCCCCCTCCCCCTTCACTCGCTACTCTCCTTTCCCCTAGGCCTTACCGCACGGCGCACCCGTTACTGCGTGACGGCGGCCATTATTGGTGACTTTCCATTCGGAATTGATTTTTTCTTCTTCGTTCGACATCATGGCATCCTGCCGCTCTCGAGACCCCCAAGTTTTTTTCTCTTTATTGAACCTTTTTCACGAAAAATGCCACACGGCGAATCGGTATTGAACTGCATCATCTTGAGACCCTTGAGTTAGCCTAGAATATGTGATTACCTTATGTGATATATATCATGTGCATGTTGCAGGCAAAGGACTGCAGTTGCGCGGTTTTTCCTCATTGTAATGAGTTGTAACTCGAAAGGATGAAGGTGGTTGTGGTGGGTTGGTTAGCGCTACTACACCTGTAGCGAACGTTCAATTCCCGGCCGAGAGTTCCGGAATTTTTCGGACTAGAGAAATTCCTCTGACCGCTTTCTTTCAGAATTGACGTAAATACGTCTTGACCTGTCTTGGTCTGTGGCCTAGGCTAGACAAACTTTTTTTCTTCTAATCAACTGTAGTCAACCGCACTACAGGTGTAATACGTCATGGCGCTTAATCGCCTTCTCAGGGATCGAAATTTTCGAGACTTACCGAGTCACCTAATAAGCCCTTGTCAGACAGTTTTTATAAAATGCCGGAATAGCAGTCACCACTACCTTAATCGCTAACCAAGATGCCCCCTGTCTTTTAGGTACGTGAAAGGTATTGGGCAGAAAACACACTGAATCTTTTAAAGCCCGTCAGACCTTAATTGAGCAAGGTACTTAAATGATCGCCTTCTATGGTTTTTTATTTATTGCGGGAACGCTGATGAACTTCCTTAACAAATAGCTCATTTCAAGTATTTGACCATTACATAGTTGTTCGTTTTTTATTTAGTTGTTATTTTAAGCATGCTTCAAAGTTGCTTGAGATATTTCAAGTGTGATTGAGATTGGGACAAATTGTCCTTTGAGATCGTGTCCATCGCGAGCGATACAAATCACGTGCTCGAATCTTATTAAATGTTGAACGTGCCCTGTCAAGCGCAACTGAAAATCTTGAGCACAATTGAGATGGAGGAATGGTCATTCGAGAGTGCCACGTGTTGTTTTGTCGAAGCACGGACGAGCCGCACGTGCAGATTTTGTTCAATGTCTAAACGCACCTTGCCCAATTATGCTTGGCCAGTGTAACTAGGGTATATTATTACAACAGAATTTCTGCACCCCCTCTTGGTGCTTAAACACTATGCGAGGAGCACATTTTCACCAGTACCCCGGGATCGAATAATCGAGAGCCCGCGCCGGGAATCGAACCCGGGACCGCCGAATAACCTTTTAGTCTGACTCTGCGCTCGTTAAACGATTGAAAATGTTGTGGATTCGATGGTCTCGGGAAGAAATATACTCGGTTGTGTTTGATTGGCCACTCGGCTCATTTTTATTTATTGCTAGAGTGGCAGCAAGTATCGAGCCGAAGGTATTTGAGTGAAATACTGTAGTATTTTTTGTTTCTTTTTGCGCTGACAAAGCGAGACTGTCGCTTTCATCGACCGAATCCATTTTTCCCAATCTGCGTGTTGTGCAACTCGCGTTTATCTATTCGCGAAGGGGGAAATTGGGTGGGGGAAAAGGCGCGCGCGATATC
Source organism: Mycogona germanica (assembly GCA_034698785.1). Classification (NCBI taxonomy): domain Eukaryota; kingdom Metazoa; phylum Arthropoda; class Diplopoda; order Chordeumatida; family Chordeumatidae; genus Mycogona; species Mycogona germanica. Next base: position 7,875 of record JAQGBY010008360.1, read on the forward strand.
ACGTGCTGCAGTACAGCGGCCGAATGACCAATGGCCGTCGTTAACCTTTGGCACACCGCCATCTCTCATTCTCACGTGCGACGCTGCGTGTGCCACCGCGTTCTCTCCCCGCACGATTTATCTGCCCGGGTTTGGTCCGGCTTGCGTTCAATGCCGGTTTTGGTGGGTGTCAATTCTGGATTTGTTGATCCGCTTGGAATTTGGATTGAACCAGTTGATATTTCTTCAATTTTTTTTTGTTTGTTTTGTCTTTCTTTTTAATCAAGAATTTTTAATCACGAATAATTTGCGGTTGCACCGCTGTTGTGTATGAACACTGTGCGTTGCATATCGTACACTGTAAAAACTAAACTCGTTTTTCTCGAATCAGGATATGACAAAACAATTCTTGTTGAGTTGTTAGCTTAAATGGCAATTCACAGCGAAATATGTTTTTATTGCAGTTGAAGGATTGGTGATGCAACTTAGCAGTGGTTTGCCGTTATAGTCATGTAATTATGAAAATGCGACGTTTTAGTTTTTTCATTGAGAAAATGATTGGAACAAAAAGGAGTAAACTATTTTTACAGTATAAATAAACGGAGTAGTAAGTCCCGACTCCCGGGGCTAACTTTAGTCGATTTCGAGGAACACCGGTGAAACAAGGGGAACATCTGGGTTAAACTGGGACAAGGCTGCACTCAAATTTTCTGTGCGACCGAATCCATGATCATAATGGTGCAAAGTTGTCACATTCTAGGAAATCTTCTGTTTCAGATCGTTTCTCTCAGAATCATTCGTAAAAATTAGAAAATACAGGGATATATCAACAATTTTTTATGGAAATTGTTTTTATTTTTATCAAATATTTTGGTCTTTAAAATATGTAATTGTCTTGTTGATGACCAAATAAAACAAGGACACAAACCAACAAAATATTTTTCCTTTAAATTTCAAAGGAAAAAATTAACCCCTGCAGGGTTTGAACGTACGACCAGCCAACAGAACGTGACCTTAACCATTGAGCCACTTGCGCGCTGACGCTGAAAATGAATTTATTTGGTCTGATAAACAATAAAGATGTGATCACGAGACTAGTCATGTGACGGACTACCCTTCCACTTGACCATATCCTCCGCTACCTCTGAGGTTACTAGAAATTAGTACTATGAGACGGTGGTGACGCGATCATTTCTTATATCTTCGCTGCACCTGACAGTTTTTGGTGGGCGGCCCCCTTGTGGCGTTCCAGATAATCAGTTGGGCTCATCTCAGTTTCTTATTGTATTGTCGTTTCTTGGCTCCGAGTGGCGGCAGCAGTTGGCGTGGGAGTTTGAAGCCATGTCTTCGGGGGTAGTGGGTGGTTGAAAAATAAGAGGTTATAGCTGGTTGATTCGTTGTATTCAATGGAAAATAGCGAGCGAAAGAGGCTCGGGCCCTCCTGAGACCCGTGTTTGATTCGTGGATTTATCATTTTTTTCGATTCCGCGAGATTAAACGATGGTCTGCGGAGGTTAGACATTGGGGTGGGTAGATTTTGTGGGGTGAGTGATTAAAGGGACTGGAAGGTGGGGGATTGCAGAAAAATATCCATTGACGCCCTTTTTCAGTGTCTGATCTGCCAGTAAAGCGTCATCGAGGAAACGTGCGCGTCACAGAAAATTTAATTTTTTTCTTCTGCTTCCTCTGCCTGGTGACGTATCAGGACGCCATCATTGTTGTTGGTGACGTATTGGCGGATGTTTGTCAAGATGATGATGGTAGATGGGGTTGTTGACTGACTCCTGGGGAACATCACTTGTCCGTTTTCTCTCCTCCGGCCAACCGGGAATAAAGGCACAGATTGTTTATTTTATGGGAAATTTTGGGAAAATCACATTTCGAACAGGGTATTTTTTCTTTATTTCTTTTTGCCATCAGAATTTCAGGAAAAAAATAGCTGTTTTGGCGAGCATAGCGAGACATAGCCGTAAAAAATGGCCATTAACAATTATTCACTTTCATTCTCTGCTGCGGAAATCAACAATTCGATCAAAACTGGAATGTCTAATTATCATTATATTTTGTTGTTGCTGCACAAAAATCTCATACACATTAAACGCAAATCCAACAAACATCTTTTGGGCGATGTTGGCCGACACTTGCTTATCTTATCTTATTGCTTATCTTAAATATCTTATCGGATTTTCGCTACTTTGGCGCTCTCTGCACGCGCTCTGTTCGCTCCATTTAAAGGATCGAACCAGTTTCTTAATCTCGAATCAAAAATTTCGCCTCGGCTCACATTTTTCCCCTTGCCTGGACTATCCGGTATATTTGAATTCTTGAGCTTCAATAAGGAAATATATTGCCAAACTGTCAGACGCCAGGAATCGAGAATGCGTGGGCGATGGGAGGAGGTGGAAGGGGGGGTGGAGGTGGGGAGCAAAATCCCTAATCTTTCCTTCTAGTCGGGCATTGTTCAACCGCATCACGTTTTAGATAAAACATACCTTGAGTTGAACGGGATGGCGCCACCCTGGAATCGTGAGCGAAGATGTGAGCCAAATATAACTCAGACCGACGCCCGTGTGCGCACCACGAAAAACAATGGATGTTGAGTGACGCCGGAGGTGGTGCTGGTGGCGCCACCTATTTTAATCGGATTGCACTGGTTTTAAATCTTTTTCTATATATCATCATAACAGAGTATTGTATGGATAGGTATCAAGCGTTTGTGGAATTAATTCTAAATTTGATCACGCATTTCTGCATTCTGTTCACGTTATTACAGAATATTCGCTTATTGGTAATGTACCGTTTACCATTACGACTCGTCGTGGCCCAGTTGGTTTAGTGACCGACTGTGGTTTCGGCGGTCCCGGGTTCGATTCCCGGCGCGGG
>JAQGBY010008361.1:0-10736 GCA_034698785.1 Mycogona germanica
AAAGAAGGACTGCTAGATTTGTTAGTGGTAGATTTAGTCGAGTGGGCAGTGAGTGTGACGGACATGTTGTCAATATTGGAATGGGAATCGTTAGAGGATCGTAGAAATCGACCAATATTGGGCTCTTGGCTCGTATTCTGAAGGGGGATTGTAATGTGGAAATTGGGGAAATTGTGAGACAGGCTCCTACTAGGTGTGACTCGTACTTCAACTCCTATTTCCCCACAGTGTGTCGACAGTGGAATAGCCTAAATGAGTCTCAAGTACATATTGTAATTGTAATAGATCCAAGCCCAATATTCTAGATTTATATTTCTCCCAACATGTAGTCCGCCGTACACCGAAGCTCGCCGAAACGCGCCTCGCAACTAAAAAATTAGTCACACCCTATGGTCGGCTGTAGCAGAAACAGCAACAGCGCTCGCTTCGTCCAAATTAAATTAAGCAAACGAAGAGAAACCTTAATGGAAAAGGGCGCGTTGCAAGTGGGGTGAGAGAGGGTGGTGGTGGTGGGGGGGAAGGGGAGTGAGGCGGTGGAATCAACCCTCCCCCACAACTACCCGCGGGAGGGATAAAAAATCTATTATGATCTGGGCTGAGGTGTGTGCGGTTCGAAGGGAAAGGTGGGATGAGGGGATGGGTGTGGTGGGGGGTGGGGGCGTGATGGCGACAAAGTAGGCGTGAGACTGGATGGGGAGGAAGGGCAGAGGTCGATAACGGGTCCAGTCGGGATCAACAAGAATATATTATACGACAAGATAAAATATATTTTTTAGTAAATTTCGTCCGCAGAAAGACGACTTTTCGATCTTGATTGATGAGATTCCGGATGCTTACAGGAGACCGATTTCCAGAGTTACAGTTCGGCCGCCGGAAGTCTCAGGTGGATCTGGCGAGAGAGACACGAGTGAGAGCGTCGCGAGTGATCACTTATAGCGGATGTGTCCACCACCAGTCGGAGCAGACATGACGGGTCGGACCCGTCAGGCGACAGAGACGGACGCCGGACGACCGCTAATATCCGCTGACGCCGCGGGAGGGCAGCATCACTGTCTCCATTATTCTCCTGAATCGAGCAACACAATTGAAGAGTTGATGGAGTGTCGAAGACCTTGCTCTGGATGTGACGGCTGATTAAAAACCGGATGTGGTCTTGTCAGTTTTATTATATGCTGTTCGGCAAACAGCAAATGCGAGTCAGTTGTAATCAGGTTGCAATCTTTTAAATCTTACGTACTTGTAGACATTTCAATGGAATAAAACATTAGAAACGCCCAATTGCCGAAAAACATCTTAATCTAACCAAACTTGAGAGCTTGAAAACTTAGCCTTGACCAATTTTTCAATTTCTAATAATCTGGTAACTTTTGATAACCTTATCGAACAGAAAAAAACATTGCTTTGTATTTCTGGTTTCGGATTATACCAAGAATCACTTTACTAACATTGTTTTTACAATTAAATAACACGACCAAAATTCAATTTAAAAAATCGAAAGAGCATGTGCACAATTCTCACTGCAGAATTCCGCTAGAGGTCGCAGCAGTATACCGATCGGACAACTGATAACAAATGGAACAAGTGACCATTAGAGCGATGACCAGCAAAGGTGCCAATTCACTCTCTCCTCACACACAATTGAGAATCGAACTGGAATGGACCAACTCCACCCCTCGATCCCCTCTCGTCCTTCCGTCACCTCTTGATGAGACATCGATTTCCAATGACCACCACCGTCACTTTTTACGAATAAAAACAACTCTGTTGCGAGGAATGGGGACTGAGGGGGGCTTGAGGAGGAGTGGGGTAAGTGAGGTGGTGGTGGAGGTGCAAAAGTGTATACATTGGTGATTGGATAAAGGTTAGTCGTCAATAGATGGCGTGGGATACGAAACAGGCGAGGGGCGGAGAGGGTTGTGGTGTTGGTGGAATGGAGGACACGAACCACTAAGCAGGAAAACCTTCAATAGTGCAGCGAATTAGTCTCTACTCTTGGTTTAAAAAAAAAATCTGAGTTGGTCGAAAACTTTCTGAAGTATTTTTAAATGAAATAACGAGAAAAAAATGCAAGCAACGACTGCACGAGTAAAACATTAAATTCGTTATATTTTAATGAAATTCTAGCAACTCTAAGTCTAGACAAATAATCTTCTAAGAAATAATTAAGGTTGCATTTTATTTTGTGTTGTTGGTAACATTGCAGTAGCAATGTAATTCGAAATGCATGTACGTAGAAGTGTTGTTTTATTTTAGCAAAAAATCCTGTTGAAAATGTTTTCGTGACATGTCAACCCTGTTTTTGAGAGATCAGGATGCTTTCCTGGCATTTCCCAATTTCCCAAGTTAACCCACGAAAGCTAAAGTAAGGAGAGAGACTACGTCAAAATTGAACTCCCAAATGCACTTTTGCGACAACATGTACACAAAATAACTAATCTATTGCATTTTAATTAAGCGGTGGCAATTAAAAAGTGTGGAAAAGTTGGTCTAGTCTAGGTCGAGGAATAATTTCCATAAAACCACGAACACGTTCTCTCTCATCAACAACCGACGGCACATTTTTTTATGTCGTTCCTAAGTCAGTGAAAGTAGGCAGCTCTACCAATTTCGTCCAAGTCGACATTCTCGGCAACTCGGGTCGAGAGCTAGAGAGAGAGAGAGAGAGCAGCGACTGAGGAGGCGCTCTCCTGGGAAACCACGATCTTGACTGGGAAGACGGAAAAAGCCGTCGTCTAAACAGCCGTCGTCATGGCAACCGGCTCCGTTTTATGTCTCACCCCCACCTCGCGACCGCATCCAACACGCGGCTCTCAGATCGGCTTATAAACACTTGGGCTGGATTAAAAACTGCTGGCAACAGCTTCCCCAAAAACATCTTCTCCTCCTCCTCATCCTCCTCCTCCTCCTCTATTCCTGCTACGCCATTGGGATAACACCGGTGCACTGTACACGGTGACTTTATCTGGAAAAACGACGAAGAAATGAGAACGAGAAGAAAAAATGTTGCGGCGTTTACAACTATTTCTTCACGTTTTCATTAGGAATTTAGAAGGGGCTACGAGGGCCAAGGGGGACGTTGACTTCTCTGTCTTAACATTTGCGCGAGAACACCATGATAATTAACTAAGACGTTCGGTTCTCTCCTCAGAGACCGAAAGAAAGTAGCCTAGCCTAGCCAATCTAGATCCCAAGCCTGTGCTAGCCTACCTACGCACCGAGCCTAGCCTAGCTAGGTAGGCACGGGTTCCACAGTGTTAATTCCATTATTAAACCAAGCCTGACTTGGGGGCCTAATCACCAGAGGGCAACTCCTGCCAAAACCGATCCCCGAAATCCCCTACGTCGGTTCTAGACCTCTTCTCCCAACACTACAGGTGTGACGTCAGTGACTCTCTCGATCGCGTCAGTGATGTCATCGCCTGTTTGATACTCGCGGAACATGGCAGAAAAATTCAAGAGAACTCGGTCGGGAATTGAACCCACGATCACGACACGAAGTAGAATTTTAAGAGATAATATAAATGCGAGGATGTTTTGAATTCGCTATCAAGTTTAAAGAACTTGTGGAAGAAATCTCTGCATTTCCAGACGTTTTCCGTGAAATCCCTCTCTCCGAATCATTTTCTAAGCTCAACTCTCGAAAGAACTCGCTCGTCTGTGACGTGAACCACGTCTCACAGGTGTCAGCTACCTCGAGATAACGCCGTCTCCCCACCACCACCCATCCACCCCTCACCCGTCCCCCCAAATCCTAATCCTCTTCCCGTCACATCTAACAATCCATTTTATCTCAGCCGAACACAACAAGTCTCTCGAAAAATGGGTGGCGGTGGGTGTGAGAAGGATGGGGGGAGGGATTCGTAAACAGGATCCACCTTCTCGGGTTTCCAGCCAACTCAACTAACAGATAAACCGCCCCCCCTCCTGCCGCAACCACCGCCTCTACATGTATATAGTAGAGACGTATCCGTAGTCGGTGACACCCGATGATGCACCCAAAGCGCAACTGGTGGCAGGCGGACAAACTAATTGGGTCGTGCAGTCGTATAAATAGGTGTCGTTGTTTCGGCAACAGAGGAAAAACACAGAATCAGCCATTTTGGAAGGGAATGCCAACCGAATAGCAGAATGAGAATGGACGTTGAAATTCGTCCTAGAGGTAGTTGAATAAACAGAAACACTAATGAATTATTTTAACGGTTGCCTACTCTTGAATCCCAGGCACCCTAAATGCACCCTAATGTCTAGGTCAGCGATGAAAGGCGAGCGGAAGTGTCGAGAAATTTACTGTGGATGTAGTGGTTCAAATACCAAGGTCAGCTAAACTTATTTCAGGGTATTATGTTGATGCGTTCACGAGGAATGAATTATTTTAACGGTTGCCTACTCTGAATCCCAGGCACCCTAAAGGCACCCTAATGTCTAGGTCAGCGATGAAAGGCGAGCGGAAGTGTCAAGAAATTTACTGTGGAAGTAGTTGTGCAAATACAAAGGCCAGCACAACTTAATTCAGGATATTATATTGTTGCGTTCACGAGGTGTGAATTAAGTTAACACCCGGGCACCCTATAGGCACCCTAAAGGCATTCTAATGTCTAGGTCAGTGATGAAAGGCGAGCGGAAGTGTCGAGAAATTAACTGTGTGTGTAGTGGTTCAAATACCAAGGTCTGCGCAACTTATTTCAGGGTATTATGTTGTTGCGTTCACGAGGTGTGACTTTAATTAACACAGTTTAGAAATGTCACGGTCATTAATTTTTTTAACGTTTCCTGTAAAAACAATTTGAAGACGCTGGCCCGAATTCGACGTAAGGTTAGCCGAGGTTGGCGTCACCCCAGGTCACCTCACCTCACCCCTCTCCCTCGAATCCAGCACGCGCGCCGGGGCTACAATTTAGCCCTTTTACGCTAATTGCGAGTTTACCAAAGTAATACACTCAAACGCGTGCGCCTGGATACGGAAAATAACGCTCCACGGAGGAGGAAAAAAAAGTGAACAAGTCCAATTAGATGGTGTTTGTGTACATTTAGGAAGTTGGTAGCAGCAATACCCCAGTTGAGACCCGATAATCTGATAAATTTAGCTGACATCAACAGCCATAAGTTTTTTTTAAACGATTGAAAATGTGACGAGGGAACACGGGTTCGGGATCGCTAAGCCACGCGAAACTAAATCCAGTAAATTTAGAATCGTGATTTAATGAAACTTGATATCTGGCACGAACCTTGTAACCTTTTTTTTACTCATCCAGGCTATAACAGCATTATTCGTTGCTGCCCCTAGCTGATTGGCAAACACACAGCGCGCAGATGCAATGCTAGTTTGTGAATTGAGCAAGGGATGAAGATAAGTGGAAACCGAGTTTGCTCAAGTAAAACGCTTTCTTTCAACAAATTTTGGAATTTCTAATAAACCAAGCCTAGGAACTAGGCTTCTCCAATGATCCTAGCGGAGGTAGTGTTATTTTGTTTAATAAATTCATCCTATATTATAAAACTAAAAAACTGATTTTCATGTTCGGAGACGAACTCTCACCGGCTCAATGGAATATCAGATCTCAATTTTCAGTATTTCATATTAAAATAACTCTTACCAAATTCTGGATAATCTCCCTTTCGCTTCAAACTTAAACAAATGGCGTCTCCACATCAAAAGCATGACATCGTCGATTTCACGAGACAACCAAATAAACCAGATAACAGTTCCAACCAAGCAAACCAGATAACAGTTCCAACCACGCACACATACTATTACCGGATTAATATTTTCAATATAAAAATAACGGTACTTCAGCACAAATAAAATAATGTTTTTAAACATATTTTATGAGAATCTTGCCATGTGTTTTGCGTGAAAAAAAAAATCGAAATACGTGCAATTAAAGTCTCGATTAGGGAATTACAGCTAACTTTGCAAAGGGCACCGGCACGCCCCCTAGCGGTAGCACCCACAACTGATTTTCCAGGCATCCGCAGCCGGTGATTAATTACAGCTTTCGCTTTTTCCTCCGATAGAGTCGGCTGCGGTGATAGCGTCAAAGGGCGCCCTCCACCCCCACCCCACCCCACCCCCTTACCCCTCCTCCCCCAACCAAAGCCGGTTGCCATTCTAATGAGCCCATTGTCTATCGAAACAGAGACTTGTTTTCTCATTTTAATGAGGCTGGAAGCTGGGTGAGTCGAGGGGGTGGGAGAGGGATTTAGGGTGGTGGTGGTGGGCGGGGGGATACAGGGTGTCTGGGGATTCAGAATTCCAAACAGTCACCAAAACAGAGCAGGGATTCACCAACAATTTACAAACCAATTGGATTGAAAGTTGTTACAGAACTTTTTACAACTGTTGTATCGTATTTTTGTTTAGTTTCTGGACAAAATGAAATACCTCAATTCGATGGTACCACAACACATGATTTTTAAATATGGTTAAGTCTCTCAAGAAAATTGAACAAATAAAAATGATGAGGGCTGTGCCCGGGACAGACCGGAGGAAAAAGGCGAATAAGAGTTGGCGAAAAACTCTTCTAATATAATAGTCAACTATTATTTAAAATGAAAAATTAAACTAGAAAACCGTGAGAACTGACGCTACAGATAAGTCTTACGTCAACGTCTTATCTGTAGCGTCAGTTCCCACGGTTTTCTATTTTAAATAATAGTTTACTATTATTATATTTGAAATTTTTTTGCCAACTCTTGTTCGTCTTTTCCTCCGGTCTCTCTCGGGCCCAATACCCATTATGAATATAACCTAGACGTTCTTCTTCCTATTCTATTGTTATGTTGTATGTAAAATACATGGTTTATGATTAACAATTTTCCGCAGAACTTGCAAATTACGACTATGGTCAAGGTCAAAAACTCAAATAATTAAATAATCAAATAATTTAATGAAATTATCGTTGACTTCCAGTTGGAAACTCACTGCTTCCGACGATATAACTCACAACTCCAGGAAAGAGGGGCAGGATTAAGGGGGTGATCTTAGTGAAGCGAGACAGCAAGAAAGATGGAGGGGGAAAGGATAAGTGGTAAAAAAAAGGGGCGCAAGAAATAAAAGAATGGACCAACGCTTGCAATCACATAATATAACCGGCAGCCGCCACCCACACCACGCACCCCAATTTAACGTCACGACCGTGGGAACAGGTGCACGGCTCACCCCCTGAATTTGAATCGCACGATTCGTAGTAGAGAGTGTAGCCGAGATGTACGCCAACACCGATCGAGGGAGCCACCAGACACCAGCAGCAGCCTCATCGAGATGGCGCCACTCATTCACGACACTGATGGCGGAAACAATCCTTCCTCGAAAGGAAACCGCAGTTGCGAAGCCACAAATTAATTAATTCTGCCTCTCTCTCTGGTGGAAGAAGTAGGGGATTGGTTGGAAGGCCCGGGTATTTAGAAACGATTTTATAATTAAACGAAACAATCAGGTTTAATTTTCTTTTTACTTTACGTATTCTGGTAAAGAGGGTAGAACAAATTGAGACAATTTGGGCAACGCGAATAACAATGTTTGGAGGGAAAAACATCTAATAAGAAGAAAGACGTAGTTCTACGTCAAAAATAACACAATTCTAAAGTCATAACTACGTATTAGAAATAATGTAACCGTTTCTTCTACAGTAAGTAAAGGCAGATCATCACATTAGATTGATTGGCAAATGCGTTTCTGCATGCGACTTGACAATTTGGATAATTTATGATCGTTCAAATTGATCGTGTTTGAACAAGGACTTTATCGGAAGCGCTCGAACCTATAGATTAAGCACAATTCGGTATCCATTTATTACCGGGGATAGTTACACGTCTCATCTCGAGTTTACTTCCACACACACACTACAATTTCACCAGACGTGCCGCACACACTCATTAATGCCCTCCGGTGTCTATTAATTACCCGATACCTGGCAGCACTAACATACAAATTACACGGGCCGCGTTAATCTATTCATCGCGTGACAAGAGCCGGGGTTTGGTTCCCGATTGAGACGTGATCCCACGGCGGGATCCGACCACCCGTCATGGAGCCCCGATATCCCCTAAGCGGAGGGACAAACGGAAACAGATAGATATCCGTGACCACCCGGATAAACGTCACCCTGATTGAACAATTCACAAAGGAATATTGAAATCCAATTTCATCAAAAGTTTACAAATACAGAGAAAATTAGATATATTAATTGTGTATTAGTTGACTGAACTTCATTAGAAATAAATGACCAACTACCACTCTATACAATTCGGTTCACCATTTCAATTTTGTAATGTGCCAATCGTCCCGTTTCCCCCTCAATCCAAAAACACCGGATGTCATACTTCTCGTCGTAAAACCCCGACCCACCCTACGTCACAGAAGACACCCTCCCCACCGAACGCGCCGTGGATGTAATTTTTTTCCATCAACAGCTCGATTCAAGTGGCGAGGCAACAGCCTGCTGGCAGAAGAGAAGCGTTCTTCAGGGTCTATAGCCGTGAGCCCATGTTTAGCGCTAATTAACAGAATAGAAGAAAACGACTTGATTGTCATATTCGCGGAGGCTGTATACTAGAGTAGTGTATTCGAGTGCGAGCGCGAGTAGGGCTTCATTAAAAAGATATCCCGCAGATAGACGCGGATAGAAAGAGAGAGAGACGTTGTTGCCATGGCAACGGCTGACACGCTGGTTTGGCACATACAACAAAGCCCCCTCTCTCTCTTACGGAGTAGTGCCAGGCGATGAAAAAATTATTTCTTCCCCCTCTTTTCTATTCGCGAGTGATATTAAAAAAAAATTAACGCGCAATCGTCGAACAACAACGCCAATGGAGCAGCGATTGGTGACCGTCACCGCAGGGGGGCGCTGTAGTTTTCGTGCTGATTGGAGGAGGAGTCGAAGGTGAATGTGTCACCTGTAGAGCGCATTCGAAAATCTTGATGGTCGTCCTACCGACAAGGACTAGCCAGAAAGAACAAAGTCCGACTCTGATACACCCGTACATTGCGTGGTTGCCTGACAACAAGGGGCAGCGGTGCATATTTTTTTACCCAATCAACTGTAGGCAACCGCACTGCAGGCGTTACGTCCCCTCATGGTGCTTAGGCAATATGCGAAGGGTCACGACCAGTACCCCGGTATCGAAATTTTCGACAGCCCGCGCCGGGAATCGAACCCGGTACCGCCGAAACCAGTCAGTGGGCTACGACGAGTCGTACTAATAAATGATAAATAGATGAAAAAATAATAAATGGATTGATAAGTTCATTTGGATCCTCAGAAGGTGGAGATGGAAATCGATATTTTTTTCTCACCACCTCCGACGCTTGGAAAAATAAATGGTAAGGACTGATGAAAGAACCGGGCTGTGTGTATAGATGGCGCTGTAAGCGATTCAACCATGCGCTCGCCGTTTTTTATTTAAGATGTTGAAGAGATGTGGAGATGAGGGGGAGGTTGCGACGCTATCGGGATGGACAAACGAGGTGCGATGAGTACCGAGGGTGGTGGGTGGGTGGTAGGTGGTCAACGACGATCGATGACCAGCGAGACGGTGTCCGAAAGGAAGGCAACACTCGCAACATCCGGACCTGTCACTCGTCACGACAAAAGGCGTCGGGGAAACGAACGATTCGGAGGACGAGCCAGTGGGAGGAGTAGACACGGGTGGGTGGTGATGATCCCCTCACTCTCTATCCCCTCTCCACCCCCGCACACACGTCACGTTCGAACGCCAACTGCGAGGTGTGTGGGGGAGAGGGGGAGGAGGGGATGTGGGGGAGGCGGTTCGTGGTAAAGCCGGAAACAGCGTTTACGGATTTTTGTTGGAATTATCAATTACGGAATTGAAAGGATTTCATGTGGCTTTGGTTTTTTTCGATTAAGATTTTGACGGCACCGGTAAAAAGATTTCCTGTTTCGGTAGCACTTTTTTTTTTACAAGGGCCAGGACTTTGCGACGTCTTTTCCTGTTTCACTTTCGTAAAGAGATGCAATCATAAATTTCGAGCGCATAGTCGATATACCTAATTAGGATTTCTTTTTAGCACAGGGAAAAATCGAATTATCATTTCATAACGATGGAAATAATGGTCGACAACAAATATCGAAAATTATATCATTTCGAGATAATAACTGATTAAAAAGATTTATTTTTTAATGTGGTTCAGTAGAGCTAGTTCTAAAAACAAGGAATTAAGCAGAACATCAATGTCCTACGAATATATTCGATCGATAAAGATCTCATTAAAACACAAATTTTTTTAAACAACTATAATCCTATATTAAAAAACTAAGAATTGGATTTTCTCTCGACTAAGACTAACTCTCGAACGGATCAATGAAATCCCATAAAAATTAACATACTCCTAGTAAACCATCATAATTCGCTAGCGATCACTTTTCAGATATCAATTTTCAATATTTCATATTGAAATAACCCTTACAAAATTCTGGATAATCTCCCTTTCGCTTCAAACTTAAAAAATGGCGTCTCCACATCAGAAACATGACGTCGTCGATTTCACGAGACAATCAAGTAAACCAGATAACAGATCCAACAGTTGCAGTTGGAGTAAAATAATAAAGTGTGACTAATGACAAAAACGATTGTGAACTTTATGACTAACAGAATCCACGATGACACCGTTTTAATGGGCGATATTCATAAAACATTCGTTAGTGTACTATCGATAGTTTAAGAGTATTCGATTAATATCGCTTTGTCCTATCCTAATATAATTTTAGAAATTTAAC
>JAQGBY010008362.1:0-10736 GCA_034698785.1 Mycogona germanica
TCATCGGTCTATGTGACAATGGCATCCCTCGTTTGAGAGCATTACGAAATTTAAAATCGGTGTTGCTCGCAATTTTGGTATGTATATTTGCTCTTTTCTGTTAATGGAAGATCGATTAATCGAGCCAATATTGTGTGGCAAATTTAACTGACGATCATTCTCTCATACGTGCAACTCGGACGTTCATTAGTTAGAAGCACTGATGATATCCCCAATGACCCGTATATACTTTCGATGCAAACTAGAATATCTATTAATGCGATCCATTGGTGGTATTTCGGTACAATGTACTGTACTATATATATATATATATATGCCCAAGAGACGACAGACCGGAAAATAAAATTTGACCTGTCACATACACATATACAAACAACAAATACAGACACATACACATCACTCGTTTCAGTTAGACTGTATAATTAGCTTTCCTAATTCACTAATCAATCATTAAAAATATTCCTGAAATTATTTTCTTCTTAAGTACTTCATATTATATATAAAATATAAACTGCGATTATTATTATATATAGTCCTTCGCCATTTAAACATTGTTATTGATATCGATATGTATATATTATATATATATATACACACTTGATACCGATATTCTCGATAACTTATTGCTATCGACACATGAATTATTCGACAAAAATAGCGTTTGGTTAAAAGAGCAAGAGGTAAAAAAAACCGTAACATTGTGTTACCTGTATTTGGAGATCGATACTTGATCGGTCGATCCATTTACAGCATATACAGTATATATATATAAGCATTTGACCGCGCATCGATACTGTTGTAATTATTCGATGGTTACTGATGTCATGTAATCGTATGTTATGTTTTGTTTGTTAATTAGTCGATCGATTAAAATTGTTCGTTCAAATTTATTTTTTAGTTATATATGATGACATGTCCTCTCCTTTTTTTTGAACGAGTCCTTCTATTAGAAATTTAGAAAAAATAATTGTTAATGGGTTTTATTTTAAAGTAGCTCATACTTGGATGACAAATTCATTAATTTCGATCTGTTTTGTGTAACGATACGAAATCAAAAAATACCACAAATAATTCTCCCCAATGGTTCAATCACACGCTATGCAACAAACAGCCAGCTCCTAATCTTTCAAGTCTGTTTTTGAATGCGCGCTTTGCCTATAAAATGCAACAAGAACAACAAAAAGATTTTCTAAACCATTGACGCTCAATCGCGAGCTCTTTGTTTTTCTTTTGCCCACGCCAATATCCCAATCTTCGTACCTACATAATTATCTTCCTAAAATCTGATGAATATTATCCGGCGAATCATTGCCGATTGGAAATAATCTGCACAACATGTATTTTTAAAGAAAGGTAATGCCGGCACGTCCGTATTATGCATGCCTCATTTCAAGCATGGACCTGTTTTTTCAATTGTAACCTACCTCCACTCCCGCCCCCACACACACGTTTTTATTAATGCTTTTTGGTAGTTGTAGTGATGTCGCTGTTCGAGCAATTTTTATCCTCTGTGTTCGGCGCATTTATTATGTATAACAATTTTTCGATTAGCTTATTATGCCATAGCCTAGGCTAGCGTTTATATTATTCGATCTTGCTGCCATATGTTCCCCCTGAACTCCTTGCTTGTCCTCACCCCCGGATCCCACTTAGATCCTCCTCCTGCCCCATGCTAAGTATTTGCTTCAGTGTGCCATCAACAGGCTTCAAATGTAGCTTAAACACACTCCGTTGGGGAATTTGGGGTGACGAATGTAATCCAGATGCAACTGTTGGAACAGCAAAAAAAATACTATTGAAACCAAAATGTTTTTGACATCGCTGTTTTTGACATCGCTTAAGAAGTTTGGACATTTTGACTGAAATAAAGCCCAGCATAAAATTACGTTCGTAGAAGTCCAGGTGGTTTTAAGTGTAATTAAGAAGAAAAAATGCGACAACTTCAGTAATTTACAAAAAGAAACATAAAAGCACATCAAAACTGACACTTTATTTTTATCATTTGCTTCAGTCTTCTTGCTTATTTTCTTTGGCTGTTCCAATAGGTCTGTGACAATTACATTAGTAATAGTGATCACGGTAATAGATCTCACCCACCCCCTTATCCATACCCAACTAAGCATTCTTTGAGGAGTAAAGCAAAAATAGTTATACCCACAGTAAATAATCACAACCATAAAAAAACACGCTTACAAAATGCATTGTTTCCATTTACAATCTGTATCGTTGAATCATATCGATAATGCGATACTCAAATCGAATTTTGTCGCCGCACCGATTTTATGGTATTATCGGTTTGAATGAATCCGTTCAAGCACATAAAGAAGGTGTGGCGAACTTGACGCTAAATTTATTTGTCCGAAAACCAATTACAATGTTGACTTTTGTTCCAGTGTCAATTAGATATAATCCTGCTATTGCAAAACTGACTACTTTTCATAGTGCCACCATCAGATCGAAAGTAATACGTTACTATACTGTACAGGGACTCATTCAAACATTGTTACTAAAAAAAAGCAAACTTGTGACTATTATTTTTATCTGTAGCGGTGGGGGGTTTGCCATTTCTTTCATACTGGTTGGAGTTTTGGTTGGGGGGAAAACTTTGTATTTTTCTTTGTTTTGTTTTTGGTCCCTTTATCGAATTTTTGGAATGTGATGCGAAGTGATTTTAATAGACAATCTGTCACTTTTCACTTTTATGCAAGCTTACTCAGTGACGTCTCTTTTCATTTGATATTGATCTATCCTTTTTAAAGTGTAATTTTTATTTTCAACCTGACTTTGTCAAGTTATATGTATTTTCAGTATATATCTTCACTGGAGAATCGTAGTTGACTAGAAATTAAGCCAATTTTCAAATCATTATAATTTATATCTCCCAAAAAGCATTGTGAATTTGTGCGTCCTTATTATATTGCTGATAGGGGTACACAAATCCACACACAAGTTTAAATTTGTAGAACATCTGTAAACTGATTTTGAGTTGTTTTCTGCCTTGTGTATAGCAGGAACCGAACCCACACAAATAGTTGATTAAAAATAATTTCCCGTTTTTAGCTGTAGCCTGTAAGCCTAGGAAATTCAGTTAGCACAATTGGATCGGCAATCCCGGCCATAAAATACCGTCCCGTGTACAGTATAATTGTTTATTGAATTTGCTACCCAACACAATGTGCCGGGGGGTAAATTTGAGGATGGGTACGTTGGCATCACTTCCAACAATTCGGATTTTCCCAAAACAAGTTGTCCCGTTCGAGCACTTCGGTTAGCCTGGATTGGAGTCGCCATCGCTCCCAATCCTATGAAAGAAATCGCACCACCAACCCCCGCTGACTATAGAAGTCATGATTATCAAATTGTATTTCGAATTTGAAAAGATTTAGTTTTAATGTTTTTTCAATGTAAATTTTAAGTGAAAAATGTAAACTGTAAGTGTTTTGAAAATAAATGTATACCATGTTTATTTGTCTCGCTTCGGCTTGTGCATCAGAGCTACATGTCATTGCTGCGCTTTTTCTTGTCGTAATACAACTTGCACAAAAGTTTCCAGAAGTTTATAGTAGCCACTGCTATCAATGTGGCATTGTGCACGCTATTTGCATATACTCCGCTTCTCTAATGTGTCGTACATTTTCTAAAGCACTGGGCCTTGTTTCTTTTTAAAATATTTTCAGAAATTTTTCAGCCTGCAGTCCGACCGCTCCGAAGTTTCCGCGCATGGAATATATAAGGAAGTGTTTAAGAAAATGCTAAATGAAATGTTCATAGTTCAACATTTTCACCAATACTACTTGTAATTTATTATAGATCTGTATTCGTCAATTCAATAGCCATCAATCACATAGCTCTTTCTCAACTTTAAAAAAACCTGTTGATGATTCTGGTGGTACTTCAACATTGTACTTTTTGTTTGCAGTTTTTCAAATTATAATAGGTTACTTAGCCTAGTTGTTAACGTATAATTAATTGGTTTGTCTCATGACAATGATGAACATAGGACTAACTGAGTGGCGAAATTCAAATAAGAATTAATTCAAATCGATTATTGGATTTTTCAACAGTGCAATAAATAAGCAGTGATTCAATGACAATTTTTAGATTTTCAAGCATCTATTCTACCAGGATGGACCAGGATGGTCACACAACTGGAATACAGGGAAGTCACAGAATCAGGATCATGCTATAATTGAATATAGGCGTGACCCTCAAACAACTTGAAATATAATAGAAATCCAAGAGGTAAATTCTCAATGGATAAAATTCAAAATTTTACGCTCGCAGATACAAAATTTTGATTCTTGCAGAAATCAGTCGTGTATGTTCACATGCTTGCTGGACAGTGTTTAATTTTTATACGTTTAAAAAGCATATATAATTTAAACGACTTGTAAAAACTTTGCAAACTTTTAAAACCTCAATGCTGCTTTGATTTTAAATAATATGGTCACACCTTCTATCGAAGTTTGCGCCATCGGCGTTTAACTCCTTGCTTCTACCTTCTGCCTTCATCACCTTTTATTTAAAACAATACCTATTTCATTCCAACATAACAAGATTCCCTGGCTTTTAAAAATATTTAGAAAGGTGTAGCGCACAGTGATACCTGAAATGACCCCCAAAAGTGCTCGAAACATGGTGCAGGAAAGTAAGCAGGCATTCAAGCAAATCCATTCTGTCCCCAACTGGTCTTGTGACCCCCGCCATAGGCTCCTCTCAAGGGAGCTGCTTGCGGGTAACATTTTTAATTTTAACGGGAAACGCCACAGTTGATTGAACCCAACCACTGGCCACCAAACAGTTCGGGCTTCAATCCACTGGACTACAATCCAGTAGGGAGTTCTCCTGGAAAAGGATCACAAATCGAAGATAACTTATATCGAAGACTTGAAACAACAAATTAAGAAAACTTGGATTGAACTCAAGCAGCATGTAGTATGGAGGCCATGCACCTGACAGTTGGTAAGGAGGAGATGGAGCAGTAACTTATATTATGCATTCTGATTGTGCGTCAATTAAATGGTGAGTATAATGAAATAAAATTGAATGAGCTTGTCATTAAGATGACTAAATTATTGATTTTCTATGCTTGTACCGTATTATACATTTTATTTAATTGAAAAGTTACCTGTCGACTTCTCATAAAATAATTAAATATGATGTTAGACATGTGGGTATGGTGTGTTGGTTTATTCTTAATGGATTCTTCCCAGTATGTAAACCACTGATTTCCATAAAATATTTCCCTAGAACTCTAATAATGAGAGATCACATGTGAATTTGGGCTATTCGATTCCCAATTTGATTCAAGAGGAGGTGAGTGACAAAGACAGTGCATTTGTTCTTGAACCAGGGAGGGTGATTGCGAGAGCTCATCAGCATAGAATAAAGCATTTAGACGTTCCCATATACTTTATTATAAATAGCTAGACTTTTTTGCTGTGTAATAATGTGCCTATTGACATTGCCTATCTGACATTGCTAAATTTATATTCATATTCTCTCAGCCAAACAGGTGTGCACCTTCGCACGCTGGAGCATGCATTAACTACATGATGTCAGACATTCAGAAATGGCAGCACAATGTCATCAAGTTTCGTTCATAAAGACGTGAGCAACAGGTGCAGCAGTGACGCACTTGCTCATTATACTACAAATGGCCCCCTATTACCTACGATTCTATGACACAAATTGAATCTTGTGCCAGATACACAAACAAACATTAATGACATTTTCTGTGTTCACTATGATTACTAGAATTCTGTTGAATTTTGCCATTGGCACATATAGATTCCTATTGATTGGATCGAACAGATCTTGGGTGACACTGAATCAAAAAAATTATTGTTTCAACGGCAGGTTTATTACCAAAAAAAAAATACAATACAACACAATAGAAACCTGACACGAATTTCACTAGCCCTCACATCGATCTTTGATACAGAGGGTTGTTTCATGTTTGTTTACCAATTTTTAAAATGCTTTATAAAAGTAGCACGTGCTTGGATTGATTTGATATTCTGCATATAAATGAATAGACACTTTTGGATTTTGAATTTTTTTTCATCAACATTCCAAAACAAAATGACGTCGAAAGTAGATCGTTGGTTCGAGGGCTACATAAAAGCTTCTTTCGAAGAAAGAATTTGCGATTACGCGATAATTAGAAGGCATAAAGAAAAAGAAACGACTGTTTCCAAGTCAACGATTTATCGTATTGTCAACAAAAAAGAAAAAGCGCGAAGTTGCAAAATCAACGGGCTCAAATTCGAACGCCAATTGCCCAACAAACTGTGTAACTGTGTAAACTTGAAATGACAGCTGTAGAAAAAATAACTTAATTGACTGTTTGGGGTTTTTTGGGACTTAACAATATATATACCCATGCAAGTGGCATTAAGTGTCTCCTGTGACCTTAACCGTGTCATCAACAGTATTTTAAATTTTCAGAAATTGCCAAAAATGTTAATTTTTAACACAATGCAATAAACATCATTTTTGTGTCAATATGAAATTACTATATTCGTGCACTCATAATTGGTGGTCTATTCACTGGTTTGGGGGAAATGTGCAGAGCAGCAATGGAGAAACCATATGATAGATAGCCACGTGGAAGGTGCCTTTGACAGCACACATCATTTGCAAGTCATTACCATCAAAAGCATGGATTGGGTATTGCCAGGACTATCGACTATCCAACTAAAAATCAACAAGGATGAGTAAACACATGTGCCATTGGTATTGGCACCATGCACCATCACTAGATTGCACTGCAACTATTTTGCCAGACATTGTGGCAAGTCATTTTCAGTGGGGGAAAATATCATTGGTTCTTAAAAATGTATTTCCACTAGTTTGAACCAATGTGAACATCCCTCTGCATTTACATACAATTTCAGTTGGAATCTCAATACTGTCTATGATTACCGTGTCTTAAGACTAGTGAACGCCACTAGTGGCTGTAATTGTTTATGTATGTGCGTATGTCTCATATGGTATGCCACCTCACGAGTTATTGCAAATTGTTAATAGACAAGCAGTCCAAATTTATCATGCTGACAGAACATAGCAACCAAATTTATCATGCTGACAGAACAGAGCAACCAAATTCAACAAAACTTCAAATCAATGTGGACCAAAACTATTGTCATCTAACACTCTTGCTGCTCCAAACACGTATTTTTCTGTTAAAGGTGTTTCAAGTGTGCTACCTTTACTTACAAGAAGGCTTTGTCGAGATGTGCACATGCTAGCCAAGTCAACTATCGCATCAACAATGATGGTAACTAGACATAATAGACATCATTATATAATATATATATATGAACCATGATTTGTCTACACAAGTTCTAATTAATTTTGAAACTGTCAAAACTACTCTTTTCTTTACAATAATATCCACTCTAACATAATAAATGCATGTATATTACATATGTTTATGCACTTTACTGTGTGTTATACAAAAGAGCAATCCTATTAAGAATATCACAACTTCATGAAAAATTCTTCGATTTCAATTAAATTGTGCACTGTTCTTTCTACTTTAATTAAAAATATTTAAATTTGCTGCGTACAGGTGGTGTTGCATATCAGCTTAATTTTATTTCCCATAAGTGGTGCGCCACATTGCTGACTGATGCCAACAATAAGGCCAGACTGGAACGATCCAAACAACTGATAAGAAAATACCCAGCACATCTTTTTATTTTATCTGGTTCACAAATGAGAAGTTTTTCACTGTATCAGACACTGGCATTAAACAGCCAAAACGATAGTCGACTTTCATGTGAAAGAAAGGAACATCTAAGAGAGATGTTGCTGCTGAAAGATTTGGCTGGTTTCTGCACTCGGTCGAACTGGAATTCATATTGTTGAACCCGGCTGGTGTTAAGATCAATGGGAAATAAATATTACAAGGATAAACTTTTGACAAAAAAACTTCTGAACATGTGACAAATCTAGAATTTTTTCATTTTTCAACAATCCCCGCAAAAACAGTTGAACTGCTGCAACGGGAAATGCCACTGTTCATCGAACCCAATGAATGACTACAAAATTTGGGGAGTTCTCCAGGAAAAGGTTTACAAATCGAAGATTACCAATATTGAAGACTTCAAACAATGAATTCAGTGTTGTCACATGAAGTCAATACAACATTGTACGACTTGTCGTGGCACAGTTGGTTTAGTGACTGACTGTGGCTAGGTGGTCACAGGTTCAATTCCCGGTGCAGGCTCTCGAAAATTTCGATCCTGGGTTACTGGTCGTTTCCCTCGCATAGTGCCTAAGCATCATGATGGGTACGTAATGTCTGTAGTGCAGTTGAATACAATTGATTAGGTAAAAAAAATTATAGGGGTTGCTCTTTTTTATGACTCGCACGCCATTCATAAGATATTTCCCGAACAGAAAATATGTTTTCTTTGTTTTATAATATAAGATTAAGTAATCCAACTTTATGTCATGAATCTGAATTTTCCTTTATGTGTGTAACATGGTTGAAACAACATGTACACATGCAAAAAGTATAATTCAACTTATTATTCATGCTTTGTTAAATGAAATGCATTAGTTTGGTTTTGGATTCACAAATGATAACTTTTACTCTTGCATTGGCAGAATATTGTCCCGAGCATCATTCTATTAACATTGTGTGTGACCATCATTGGAGCATTCTACATTCCTACAAGGTGGAACCAATCTGAACTTTATTTGTGTAAGATATCATGGCTATGTTAAAATTTTCTTAGCATCTAAAAGAAACACTAAAAACGTTATGAGTGAAAATCAAAAATGTGTTTTGTTTTATTATTTTATTTTCTAAAGAAACATCATAAAATAATAACAAAAATAAAATACATTTTGTTCAGTAACCTGATTTCTTTAAGAGTCACTAAGTATTGCTTATGACATTCCAATTAAAA
Source organism: Mycogona germanica (assembly GCA_034698785.1). Lineage (NCBI taxonomy): Eukaryota > Metazoa > Arthropoda > Diplopoda > Chordeumatida > Chordeumatidae > Mycogona > Mycogona germanica. Next base: position 8,925 of record JAQGBY010008362.1, read on the forward strand.
CACATCATGTGTGTGTTCTTCAATGGATTAGATGGTCATTTGTTATTTATTTTGTATGCACATCAAATTAGCTTCACTGGGAATGTATTTTGTGCAAATGATGACTGCGTTGTTTTACACCATTAACAATGTGCATCTGTTTTCAAAAATAATAAAACAAATCCAATCGTTTATGAATGCCAAGGAATTCTCTAGCTGACCAAAAAAGTGACAAATGACATACTTCTCCATTGGATTTCTAAACAATAGCTCACTCACAACATGTATTATTACAACATTGTATGCTGTCAACATCAACTACATTTACATCTACATTTTTTACTCATCATAGTGCAGATGGTTTAGTGACTGACTGTGGTTCGGTGATCCTGGGTTCGATTCCCAGTGTGGGCTCTCAATTATTTGATCCCGGGGTACTGGTGAAATTATGCCCCTGACATAGTGTCTAAGCACAGAGAGGGTTACAGAAAATCCTGTTGTGATATACACTACAGTGAATTAGAGTGAACCCCAGTTTAAATGTTTTTGACATCCCTGAGCAGCAGGTAACATTTGAATATATGTTCTAAGAATTAGACAACATCTTCAAACCTAGAAGATTTTTAAGTAAATGCTATTCAAATTGTATATTTGATTGAGTTATGATAGCTACTTAATATGTATTCTCCTTCACAAACACAAAATTTGTGATGTGTAACAATTTAAACAAAGTTAGTAAAGCTATTTGTTTATTTCAATTCAGTTAAGTCATCCAAATGACTAAAAGCTAATGAGTTTTATAATTTTATATTACAGTGAATCGACGTTCTGAAGTGTGTCCAACCAAAAGTGAAATATCACAATGCAACTCCTCAGTGGATCTATGTTCACATGAGGGTGACTTATGTAATGACACACAAATATGTTGTTCAAGCGGTAATGGTACACTCTGCTGTATAAGTCTGAAAAACTTTAATGATACTAAAGAAAATAACAGCAGTACTAACATTGATAGATCAATTTTAAATAATTCAAGCATTGGAAATGATTCTGGCAAGTCAGCAGAGGATATTGAAGATTCTCCACTCATTGTCAAACGAAGGAAAAGTGAACCATCCAAAGATGATAGAACCAATTTAAATGTACCACCAGATGATACAGAAAATGATTCAAGTGAAAAGAAAAAGAGTGAAACATTTGATGATGAAGATGACTCACAAAAGAAGATACCAAAGAAAAAGGGTGAAATATCTGGTGATAATGCAGGCAATTCTCCAGTGGAATCAGGCAACAAGATAAATAGTGAACCATCTGCTGATGATGAAGATAACTTAAAGAAGAAGAAACAAAAGAAAAAGAGTGAATCATCTTATAATGGAAAGAAAAAGAAATCAACAAAAAAAGATGAATCACCTGCTGATCAGGCAGAAGATTCACCAGGTGACTCAAGCATTAAGAAAAAGAGTGAATCATTTGGTGGTGGTGATGATGACTCAAGCAAACAGAAATTAAAGAAAAAGAATAAATCATCTGATGACACAGAAGATTCACCAGATGATTCAAGTGACAAGAAACCAATGAAGAAGAGTAAATCATCTGATGATGACACAGAAGATTCCCCACATGAATCAAAGAAAAAGGGTAAATCATCTGCTGATGACACAGAAGATTCACCAGATGATTCAGGTGACTCAAGCATTAAGAAAAAGAGTGAATCATCTGGTGGTGGTGACGATGACTCAAGCAAACAGAAAATAAAGAAAAAGAATAAATCATCTGATGACACAGAAGATTCACCAGATGATTCAAGTGACAAGAAACCAATGAAGAAGA
>JAQGBY010008363.1:0-10736 GCA_034698785.1 Mycogona germanica
TTCACATTTAACGTTTGCGTTTATCGCGTGTCATCGTGTAAACGTAAAATAGCCGGTAAATTTAAACAATTAATTTTCTATTTCATTGGTGGTTACTGTAAACCCAGGCAAAGCCGGGCACCGCTCTTGTAACAAATTAAAATTGAGCAATCGTAAATATACTTCAGACGTCTTACATTGTGATGACGTCGCAGCTAAGTTGGTTAACTCTAATGTACCCGTTTTACTATATTTAGTTCGTATTTCGTCAACAGCATGTCCGGAAACCAAGCACCCTATCACCCTATCAAAACAATGTTTCAAATATAATTCTGCTTGGGTCGTGCAATCTTTTGTGTCGATATGATTGGGTTGGTCCTATGGAAATAATGCCCGATTAATGTAAATGGATGTAGGTCATTTCAAAAAAATTTAATACGTCTGAGAATCAATCAGCACATGTCTAACAAGACGCCACCGTCACAACTTCATATGACAGGTTGAGCAGTGTGATGAGACATCCGGGATATCTCATCTCTCCGGACGCGCCCGTTAAAGAGCACAACTGCGATTAAGTCCGCACTCTCTGTATACGCCTGGAGACAACCGTCGTCAGGTGGAGTTGACCAGGATGTTCGTGAAACGCAAACAAGCATTGGATTTACATAACACGGGGAATAAATTTGCTCCGCGCCAACCATCGTTTAATAAATAATGAAAGAAGAGAAAAAATAGTTGCTTTCCTGTCACATTCAGGATGCTACTGACCAAACCGGTAAGCTGGAGGCTCTCTGACGCAGGGATATACAGTACATGTACACATGTTCATGTTCCGTGCAGCGGTTCTCAGCGAACTTAGAATCGAGCAGCAGGTCAACGAGAACCTGTTCTGCAGCCTACTTTTCTCGACGTACACTTACATGGGTTCCGACGTGGTGACGTCACTTTCTGTGCGTTCCAAGTCCATCTCTGGGGTGAGTGACGTCATCACTTCGAAACTGAGTTATCCACTAGCTGTGTGATTGATATTTTTGACAGCCTACTTGAAAACAGTGAGCGCCATCTAGCGGTTCTACAGAGTGAATTTGGCCATGACCATGACTCGTCTCGACCATCATCTTTTTTACAATTCCAACCACGAAGCACGCTAGGGGGCACCGTTGTAGACACAACTTAACCACCCTAGGTGGTCTGGAGCGTTTATTCGTCGATGATTCATCAACTTATTGACTACTTTACTTTACGTTATAGGGGAAAATATTTTTGTGATTCCATACGAATTTTTTTGCCTATGTATGTATTTTTAAATATTTTTCGACCGGGCAGGTGTTGCTGCCCCTGGTTTAAAAAATGTTGGTAATCACTAATTGCGTGCGCTCGGTCGCTAGCCTTAGTAGGTGCTAGCAATGGTTGCCTGCTTATGCGGATGGAGGTCAACTGGTTGACTTCTCAGTATATATGGGGCAATGACCACGTCCACTGAATATTATTTAAAAATACTTTTGAATAAGCATGGCATGCACAAATTGACCCATGGAGTACTCTGTACATGGCGTCGGCGTATGATTGGGTCAACATCAGAGGGCTATCGGATTAGGTCAAGACGGCGTCGGAGTGGAATACGTGGTTTTTGCCTTATGCAAATATTGGGTTTGGCGGTGTGGATTGTTTAGTTCTCACACGGACTCCGCTGCTTACAAGTGTTTTGAGGTTTTCGGTTTCAACATTGCCTCACCCTCCTCCTCCTTCCTTCCCACAACTCCCACTCCATCATCACAACCACTGACTTCATCGTTAAGCGATTTTTCACGCTCGCCATGCATGGGCGTTTCGTTGATCTACGCTGTAATAGTTTCTCACGACTATTTAAGAGATTGAGGAGTCATTTTTTGGCCACCTATGGCGTGAGTGGAGTTGGATTGATGATTGTGGTTCTAATGTTGCAACGCACCCATCTTCGGTTCGAATTGTCAAATTCTCGTGCACATTTGAGATGAGCGAATTGCCATTCGAGATCGAGCTGCACTTTTTTGTTCTAGCAAACCACCGATTTTGTTCAATGTCTTAACGTACCCATCACCAGCACGTGTTTCGAATTCTCGTGCACAATTGAGATGGGCGCATCGCCATTCGAGAATGAACAGGACTTTCAACGCACCCATCTTCGGTTCGAATTGCCAAATTCTCGTGCACATTTGAGATGAGCGAATTGTCATTCGAGATCGAGCTGCACTTTTTTGTTCTAGCACGCACGGACGCGCCCATTTTGTTCAACGTCTAAACGTACCCATCACCAGCACGTGTTTCGAATTCTCGTGCACAATTGAGATGGGCGCATCCGCATTCGACAACGAGCAGGACTTTTTTGCCCTAACACGGACTCGCCCATTTTGTTCAATGTCTGAACGCACCGTGCTCAAGCATATACCTGTGGATTTTGCATTAATGCTCGGTTGGCCTTTTCGATTTATCTTTTTACCTCTCTTTATTAAGATTGATGCCTTGGCTGTAGAAATGCCAATGCAGCATGTCGTTACAAGTGAAATTTAACCCAATTTCCTGGTGCCGGATCTCACGATTTCCACCACCGCCACCATCAGCTCCACCCTTCCGTCCACCCATCGCCCGGTTGAACAACTTGTGGCTGCCGCGTCCCCAGAATAAAACGCCTCACTTAAACACCCTCCGCCCTACCCTCCCCCTCTCCTTCCCCGCAACCAGTCTCTTGCCCACACTTTTCTAGTTCCCACCGTCAGACCTACTGAACGAAGAACAGTAGATCAAGTTCGATTTTTCATATTTGCATATATATGCCGTTACGTCGGTTTCGCGGTCCTTGTCTTTTTCCGGCTACAATTATAGATTTAGTGTATAAACAGGTATATTGCCGTCCCCGCTGTGTCTATTAGTCTATAATAAAGTGTGACTTGTTAGTACCTTTTTTTTCTCTAGCGTGTTATGCATATTACCCTGGTGAACTAATTTTGTATTGCCGCGGTTGGGAAGCAGGGAATGGAATTGCGGAAAACTGTACGGTGTTGACCCGGTGGCCGACGCAGTTTTTTTCCAGTTTGGATTGTATTTTTTATTTTTAAAAATGGATGTTTTTTTATGAAGTTACGCTTGTTATTGAAAATGTATTATAGTAATTATTAAGCAATGAATAGCTGCTTTTCCGTTTCGAACATTTTTGACGTGTCTTCTGACTGATGATGAGCGCCGCCATCTTGCAATTAGTCCGCAAAGTTAATTGAACCGCTCCCCGCTAGACGGCGTTCCAATTTTCAATGTGACCGAATCCGTGATGACAATAGTGCCAAGTTGTCGCATTCTCGGAAATCTCCAACTGAAGGTATAAAATCGTTTCTCTCACAAACATTCGTTAAAAAAATTGACGAAATTGATGAAGCGCCATTCCGCCTGGATACGTCCTACAGAGGTCGGCAAATTCGACAGTCAATTTTGGGGTACAATGAATTAGTACAAAAATACTGAGCTAAACAGAGGAGGTGGCCCAATAAAATGTCCGCCAAAATACATAATATCATATCGTGGCAAAATTTTGACCGACTCTCTTGAAACTTTAACTATTCGAAACACCTTTCTTTCTATCAATATTGAGCTTGAATCCATTTATGAGAGATGATTATTCCATTTTTGATCCGGCACAAGAGTTTAAGCCGAGCAAATGAACAGTTTACCCCGACAAAAACGTCGATTAGTCACATTGTCGCTGTCGTTATCGCCTCCAACGTGACATTACGTATTTTTTTCTTCAAAATTCGCAAACTTATGAAAGGGGTGAAAAAATACCGTCAAGTCGAATCCTCCAAAAACTACGGCGGTCGCTCTTTTTGTTTAACAGTTAGTCGAGCAAAAAAAAATTCCTCCACTATCGCTGATTTACCGAAGTATGCTACATGTGAACGACTTTAGCGCGACAACGACAATAGAGGGCGTGACACACCTATCATCTACCTGGGCGCAAACCGGTGGTGGGGTGGATCGCATATCGATCGCCTATTTGTTTTTCCGTGGTCTCTCTTGGATCGGTACTTAAGCGTTTCGACTCGATGGGTTGGTGGCGCTGCTCGCGGTTACGGTTCGTCGAGCGTCATGCACCGATTCGCCTTATACCTTTGCTTCTACCTAGCACCCACACTATCATTCGCTCTCTCAATTAGTGGCGCAGCGCCACCTACTGGGCATTGGTGACGACTACCATCGCCGGTCAATCGCGAACGTTGGAGATGCGCCGATTTTATTGTTTCGATGTATATAGGATTCGTGAGGCCACGCATTAATCAGTGTGATCCGTTTTCGAAGTCCACCCGAAGTCGGCGGAAAACTTCAAACGCTCAAAATCAATTAAAATGTGAGTTATCATCAATAGATTATTCAAAAAATCTATCTTAGTCGCGTCTATTTTTTTTGGGTTGACTTTGGAATGACCTTGGCAATGACCGCCAAAAAAACAAAATATATTATGTCAACCAGCATTTGTCTAAAAACATTTCTTTCCCAAATACCTTGTTTTCGTGCTATTTGCAACTCGTTACATTAAATGCCTCACCCTGTATAAATAGAAATCCTTAGCTAGCTTTTCAGAGCAATGTGCTGTTGATAACTTTAGCATTTTCAGTAATTTTGATCGTTTGACCCTCTGTATATATACATGAATTTGATTATTATTTTTTTAAAGTTATCTTAAATTAACGTGTTGTTGAGTGAGTCATTGCCAATTTGATTTTTGCTTTTAATTCAAACTTGGCCGCTTAAATTTGTACATTAGCTTAAAACTTTGTACTTAAAACTTAGCTTAAAAATGTGTACTTAAAACTTTGTACGACTCGTCGTAGCCCAGTTGGTTTAGCGACTGACTGTGGCTCGGCGGTCCCGGGTTCGATTCCCGGCGCGGGCTCTCGAAAATTTCGATCCCGGGGTACTGGTCGTGACCACTCGCACAGTGCCTAAGCACCATGAGGGGGACGTAACGACTGTAGTGCGGTTGACTACAGTTGATTGGGTAAAAAATAAAATAAAAATCAACCTGAATAATTAGTTATCATTTTTTCATAACGTCCACAACATCTGGTTGCATCGATCTTGTTAATCCCTGGCGTATTAAAACTTCTACACACTGTCGGTGAATGACCCCTCTCTCTCTCTATCTCCCCCCTCCCCCTAAACAGCTCACCTCACCATTCCCCACCCTGTGCCATCATCAGGGTGAATGGGGGAAGTAAAGGGGTGGAATCCATTCAAGGATGATGCACCTACGGATGTCATCAAAAAGGAATGCTGACCTAGTGCCGGTTCCGCGAATGCAAAAAAAAACACATACACCGAACATGTCTCCAGGCCTACATACCTAATAATCGTCGTACGACTTTATTAATGGCGCTATTAAAAAGCTCGTGCATATTTAGATTCGTCTTCAACCATCATCCCTACTAACCACAACAAGACGTCCGCAGTATGCCATCATGCGTGACGAGACCCACGGCGTGACCCGTGGCGTCGACTCGAGCTGTTTGTTTTTCCTCCTGTTCGCTTATCTAGGTAGCTCATCTGTGTTTGTATATGTATATCTCCAGTCCTTGGATGTTCTTAATTTTATAAGATTTGCCCAACTCGTGTTCTCGAGGTTTTGACGTTGAACTACATATTTTTCATGATGGAATCGAAGTAGGCGTGGTGTGGCGTTGGAAGGCGCATGGGACAAAAGGTGCACAAGTAAGAGAACGATTGGAGCTAACATCAGTCCATGCGTGGACAACTTATTAGTCTTCATCAAATTTGACAATCAGAAGGGTTCTGGAAGGTGCCTTATATTGGTTTTAAGACAAAGTTGGGCGAACGTCAAAATGAAATGTCAGGGCGGAAATGCTGGAGGACCTTCTTAACAAATAACCTCAAAGGAGACATCTATATATATAAATGTGAATGTATCTTTGTTGCTTTGTGGTTTTGTTTGTGGGTTTGTGTGTATGTTCTTTGTGCATTCGTAAACCATTCATCCGATCACTATAAAATTTGGGGAATTTGTTCACTACATTCCCGAGATGGTTTATGCCAAATTTTTCTCTCCTACGATCATCAGATCGCTATCAGATCGCATCAACCGCAATCCCCAAACCTGGACTTCCCTGCGAGGCTTCTAGGTGTGCTCCCCCACTCACTCGTCATTCACTCACCCCCCTCACATTAAACAGTTTCATTTAACGCCACCAGAGCACAATCTGTGTACAGATTTGCATGTGTTGTGGCAAAGAACGGGAAAGCGGTAAAGCACGGGAAAGTGGCAAAGCACGGGAAAGTGGCCAAGCACGGGAAAGCACGGGAAAGCGGCAAAGCACGGGAAAGTGGCAAAGCACGGGAAAGCGGGATGCAAATGAATGCATCCTATCGAATCGCAGCAACACGCGACATGTCAGCTAGTCCAACATAATTTTTAATGATACCGGTTGTGGCGATGAAATTGTAATTGGTATAGAGAATCGGGGGGAACTCTGCAAACGTGGTTCATTAGTGTTTCTCGGGAAAAAATGTGTTTTCATTGTCATGTTCTTCGTTGCGTAATTATTTTGAGTGTAGTTCGAATGCGGGAATTTCAAATAGTGATCAGCACGGACACGCGCAGCACGTTTCACTTTGAACATAAATCGCTGAATCGTAATAAAGAGACTGATACAAATCTAGCTAATAACATGACTTGAAATCGTGAGCAGCATTTGGGGCAAGATGCCAATTGGATTCAGCTTCCGAATCCATCATACGGTAGTCAGACGGTAGATCGCCTTCACTCGTCGTTTGAAATTGAAATGCGAGCGAACAAGTTGCTTTTCGTCAAAAAAATTATTCGTCCATAAAGTTTGGCAATTTTGTTTGCCCATCTATCTGTCCCGCCTTACCCTCGCCAGTGTTAACGGTGCGCCAGTTAGTGGTCAAGGAGGGTCAAGGTCGTTACCTGTCCATTCCCCTCACCATCTCTGTGGGTTGTCTCTCCCTGTCCCCGTCGCCCATTTTGAGGATCTGGGCAATCTCCTGGCGGTGACCGAGTGTGAAGCAGTGGTGGTTATTTGTTGGTGCGTCGTTGAGTCAAGAGTGTGATGTCTCGAGAAGTTCATGACCAGAGCTCGAAGATGTTCGAGCGAGGGCAAGTCGCGATAAAGTGGATGGACACCCTTAAAGGTGTGTTCACCACTGCAGACTGCTCTCAGGTGAACCCACAGCTCCAACGGCTTGGATCAAAGCCGTACTATGATGCCCAGAATCTGCTATGGCGGATGTTGCACTAAATCGCTAGTTGCGCATGTGTTTTCAAAATGGTCGGTGCTGACATTTATCCTTCTTCGCGCGATCATAAATCCTCACAGGAATCAGTGGGGAGGAGTCGAGACCATGAGGTCATTGCCAAATGGCCCGAGGCAATTTTCTCGGACGAAACGGCAAATTGCACGGCAGTGGTTGGGGGCCTGGGCCGCTGCAACGCATCCATTAAATTATTATAAATCGCTATAAGGACAGGTAATAAAGAGGTGCCGCGATCACGGGTTCAATTCCCGGTCGAGACCTCTGGAAATGTTCGGACGAGAGAAATTCCTAAACGCACGAATGCGAATATCAAGCCACTATATGCTAGTTCCATTCACTAGCGAGGGCGAGAGTCACTATAACTGATCACTATTTACTGACTGTGGTTTCGGCGGTCCCGGGTTCGATTCCCGGCGCGGGCTCTCGAAAATTTCGATCCCGGGGTACCGGTCGTTCTCCCTCGCACAGTGCCTAAGCATTATGAGAGGGGACCTAACGCCTGTAGTGCGGTTAACTACAGTTGATTGGAAACAAAAACAAAAAATAAGTTCTAAAGTTTATTATCAACTTTACTTTTGTAACGTCATCCTTTTGGAATTCTCCTAATTACTACTACTACAACTACTTGTTCATTCCTCCCGCATTTAAGCTACCCCAAATTACCAATAGATGGCGACACTGGTCTGTATAGATCAATCCCGATGTACAATGTGGCCACCACTTGCTCGGAGTGGTGCCTCGATTGTCGACTGTCCAAAGATGGTAGTGTTATTTCTGGTTAAAAAATTCATGTCTAATGAACACAACAACATAAAGACCTGGAATGAGTTGCAATTTGCCTTAGAACTCCATTTGCGGCACTGCATCCACTACAGAACTGTATAAGTCCGACGGCCGAGATAGGATAAAAATAATCCTGTCTTGTTTGAATTTGGACAGCACAACTGTGATTGATAACTAACGAATTACGATCCAAAACGAAATTACTCTCGAGCCGGAATCGCCAAATTGACCGTCACCTCGGATTGGCTCGAGTTCCTTATGGACAGGTGATCGTGGGAAAGGGAAGGGTGAGGACCAGTAAAACGTCTGAGGGTGGGGTGGCGGAGAATCTCTTGCGTCGAAGGACACTTACGCCTACATCAGACCCGCGATTTATGGACACTAATTGCGGATATTACGCACTACTCGATATAATCGTAATGGCGGGTGAATTTTTTTTTGATCGATGTCTCAAATTGTCGGCAGTTAAATCAACCATTTATGTCGGTCGTACGTCTGCTTTCACTTTTACTACTCGCCCAAGAAAAAAGGGTAGAATAAAATCGTACTTCCGTTGACGTCGACACCAATCTTCGTAGCTTAAATCCGAATTTTTCCGAATTTAACGTTTGTCGTCATTGAAATGTAATTTTGTTTTGGTCGAACGCACACATACTATTTCAGTCTAGCCGAGTGAGTTCCAGCCACCAGAGGGGATCACCTGCCTAGTCCGATCCCCTCATTCCGATACGTCGATTCGAGACCTCTTTTCCTAATCGCCATAGGTGTGACGTCAGTGACTCTCGCCTGCGCCAGTGATGCCAGCTTGATACTCGCATACCCAACGAAAAAGTCGTGTGTAGGAATTTCTCTTGACCAAAATATGTCATATGTCTCGGCAGGGAATTGAACCCGTGATCGCGGCACCTTCCTCTTGCGTGGTGTCCTTGTGATGATAAAGACGAAATAGCCGTGTTGGTCATGTGAGTGAAGTTCTCGTCCACGGAAAACCGGAAACCGGAATTTGTTGTTGAAAAATATAATTTCACGCTCATGCTCATTTTTTTAATATTTCGACTAATGCCCATAAATATTACCAAATCTATGAAACATGAAACAATTTCTCAAACTGCGTCACTTACAGTATATTTCTGTACATCACCACTTTCGGATACTTTCGCGCCAAAACGAAGTTATCAAATTATATTCGAATATGTTTGCGGTCAAGCCGGCCTCCAATTTTCGTGCCAAAGTTTCTATTTCTTTACGCGCCTCCTCCCCCTCATATCTTCATTTTCTTTATAGCTGCGCTCGATCTCCACAGTCCAGTGATCGCACATCAGTCGCTCGCATTTTTTTCTCTTCTTCATCTTCATCTTCACATTATTCCATCTTCACGCCTACGCGCTAATGTGATGTCAATGGCGTTCCGCTCTAGGCTTCCCGCCTTTGCAGTCTTCTGGTGATAATGGCGGTGGTGGTGATTGGGGGAGAGGAGGGTTGGTTGTAGCAATTATTAGTTGAACAGGTGAAAGACAGAGAGGTAAGTCAATTTTTTAAAAACTTGAATTGAGAAAAAATGAGGTTTTACTAGAAGTGTTGTAATACGGTTCCGTTTACCTATCCAACTTGTGCTGCCCTCTGTCGGCGCGAAACAAAACCAAAGTCTTACGTCACATTTTCAAATGATATAAATACAATCACATACCAACATTATCTCGAATTAATTTTTTACAAGAAGGGTGCCCGGCTTTGCCTGGGTTTACAGTAGCTACCAATGAAATAAAAAATTAATTGTTTAAATTTACCGGCTATTTTACGTTTGAACGATGACACGCGATAAACTCAAACGTTAGATGTGAAGTAACTGATTTTTCACGTGCCTGACTATCTCGTGAAATCGACGACGTCATTCTTTTGTTGTGGAGACGCCATTTTTTAAAGTTTGATGCCAAAGGGAAACGTTACAAACGCCAAAATTTTGTAACGCTATTTTTATTATGTTCTATTGCATAAAAATGAATGAAATCGCATAAAAATGAACATACCGTAGGTAAACCATCCTACCTACGGTATGTTCATTTTTATGCGATTTCATTGAGCCGTTTGGCAAAAAATCTCTGAACACGAAAATCCCAACTCCAGTTTTATAATATAGGATTTTAATCGACTTACACCGCTCTGCCTTTCACCCATTCAGTTTGCTCGCTCGTTTATCAAATCGTTGAATCGAGTAATGGCGGCCATCTTTACACCTGTGCCGCCACCTCCATCGTTTTTACTCGAGAGGAGTGAAGTGGAGAGAAGAGATTTTTTTGTGGGCGCGCTCATCCACTTTCACCTCCATCCGCATTGCCCAAATTATTGCTGAAAACCTAATCGATGGCTCGAATTTAATCTCCACAATGTGCGGAGAGAGGCTCAAATGATGGAAACAGCGAGGTTCCTTCAAGATCAAGGCCCCGATCCTTCAAGATCGTTTACAGAAATACCTTTCACGGTTTCATAAGTTACAAGAGTGGTACCCGGCTTTGCCTGGGTTTACAGTAACCACCAATGAAATAAAATATTAATTGTTTAAATTTACCGGCTATTTGAAGTTGACACGCGATAAACGCAAACGTTAAATGTGAAGTAACTAAATTTACCGGCTATTTGACGTTTACACGATGACACGC
>JAQGBY010008364.1:0-10735 GCA_034698785.1 Mycogona germanica
ACACAGCGCTACGAAATGTTCGCTGGATGTAGTGCCGCGAATTATAAAATGAGCGCCACTTAATTCTAGTTTTTATGATGTTGCGTTCATGAGATATGAATAAAATAAACAATAATAATAGTACATGCAGGGATGTCTGGAACGTCTGGAGTTAAGATTGCGAACACATGTGGTGATCACATGGTGCATGGAGGGGAAATTATACTTTATTGTTTTCAAATTCCCCGATCACATGGGTACAACCTCAGTATTATTTTTCTAAGTGAATCCCTTAATCCACAATAATACGAATATAAATTAAATTACCAATCAACTGTAGTCAACCGCACTACAGGCGTTACGTACCCCTCATAGCGCTTAGACACTATGCGAGGAGCACTTCCAGTACCCCGGGATCGAAATTTTCGAGAGCCCGAGCCAGGAATCGAACCCGGGACCGCCGAACCACAGTCACTCAATACCGACTGGGCTACGACGAGTCGTACGATATATCACATGCCTTTACGTGATACGACCTTACTCGCATGTATCAAGTTACTCGTTCGGTATTTTATAGGACCCGGGTTCGAATCCCGGCGCGGGCACTTAGTTTGGAAACCGTAGTGGGCTAAAGCGTTTCCTGAACACTTTGGGGGAAAAAATATTGTCGCTATTGGTACTAAACTGAGCACTCACCAGTTCAGCGCTTCTGACACGAATTCGTGATTGAATTAGGTCTGTGACAAGTGAAATCCCGGTGGATATGACGATTTGAGAGCCCTGTTCGTCGCCCCGTTTGCTCCAGCCATCCGCAACGTCTTTAATACTGCACCCCAGTGGGGCTCGGCGAGTCGCCATGTGCCGGGGAGACCAGTAAATATTGAGTTACGGGCATTGATAGTGTTTGTACACACCGATGCAAAAAAATAGGGAAAACACCTTGTAGCTTTTGTCCGCGGCCGTCGAAGTGGTTGCGAATTTGAGTAGACGCGTGGTCGCATCTGCGGCGTGGAAATCAGGGGTGCCCCGGAGATGGTCGCCTATCATCGCACAGGGCACAAGAGTGTCTATAGGTACACCCGGCGAGGCTCAGGCAATCATGAGAATAGCGATCCGGAATCATCTCGTCTGTGTGAAGAGAAAATTGGGACAACACACCCGCTGCTAATTGCGATAGGTTATATGATGGGAATTTAAATCCTCCGGAGACCCCTAATTTTAGGCGTGGAACTGTTTCTGGATTTCGATTAAGGCTTTCGTGTTGCGACGGTACCGTTTCCCACAAATTGAACCTCATTTTGACGATTTTAGACTATTAAAGACAACACTTATTAAGAAAATTAGTTTCCAAAGTTGTACATTACTATTCTGCTTTTTTTTGGCGAATCGAGAATGAGTTAAATTTAGATTTTCGGTCAGTTGTTGTTTTCATCTTGAATTTAAAGGTCATCAAAATAAGTTTTTGTTGGCACTTTTAATTTGAAAAATATTCAAGATAAATGTAGATTAATTATTTTAAAAGTGATTTGCAGTGAATACTTAAAATCTTTCATGACAATTAAGGAAAACTTATTGATAGTATTGTTGCAAGTTCCGGAAGGTTGCGCAGTCAACCGTCTAACTATTGTTTTTTAATTAATTGATTCGATTGATGCTTAACTTTTGGGGTGTATGAAGTCGCGATTGAAATATGCAAATTGATCGTGCCCTTGGGCAAAGGTGATGTACCCTGCGAGGCTGCGCCACTTAGGAAGCTGCAGAATGAAGAGCAGAAAGAAGCACATCTGCGCAATTTAAATTGGCAAGATTAGGAATTCTAAGACTTAACTGGGAAAGAGAAGGAATAAAGAATGAATTCCTATTGAAATAATAAATTAGACTTAGCAATCGTGTGAAGAATCGTTTTTTGCAGAAGCCGTATGTGATGGTCCATTGAGTTATTGATTTCTGTATAGCAGATTGCGTAATTCTCCCAGACAGTGAACACCCGATGTTCGAATCCTGGCTGCAACCAAAATCAATATTTCTTGCGATTAATCGCCTCAGACTCGTGCTTCAGCAGCTGAATATTTCATTTTAAAAAAACATTTGTATTACGGATAAGTGACATCAAAAATAATATTGTAAATAAAAATATTTATTTTGTTTTGATAAATAAATAACATTAAAGGAATTATCAATTATAAAAAATTCTGGGGTATTTCGGAATTATTTTCTTTTTATTTTCAGATTAAGTGATTTGAAAATGACATTATTTGAAAAATGAAAGCTCAACAAGTCTGACGAGGATATCGTGTATACACGTACCGTTAATTTTTTTATTACTTGTTTTCGCTAATAATGTTAAGAAATGGTAGACAATTTGAAGCAGCCTATTTTTTCGTCTTGGCAAGCAATCAGAAAATCAATAGGCCACTTAATGGTGGTGCACTTAAATTTCAAAAGGATTATGCTATTGGCTGCGTGCATTAAAGCTTGGGGTGAGTTGCCGTTGTTTAACATAACGTGTTGCTCCCATTGCCGCCGCTGGTGGAGCTTTCAAATCGTCACGGTGTTAGTTTTGGTCTTGTCGTGTGCAGTGCTCGCGTTTGATTTTTGTCACAAGTGTCATGATGTATTATTGAAATACATTTATGGTGGACGCTCCCAATCGGTTTTAATTCGTAAAAATTTAATCATAATGGTGAAAATTACCCGAAACTTTAGGCAAACACTATAGATAGAAATGCCATCTAGTAAAAATGAGAAATGTGACTGCCTCGATTTTCTGGTATGTCTTCGTCGTACAGAATATTGCACTTCTAAATGGTGTTTTGCGTTTTTGTTTGTCAAATAATTTCATTTTTAAATCGTTAATTTTAACGAAAAATTTTAAAATTCCCAGAATTTTATGAAGATAATTATGTGTATGTATTTTAATGTTATTTATAAAATGCTCAAAAATAACAGTGTAAAGATTTTCATGTATGTTATTTTTGAGGTAATTTATCCGAATTTTTTCTTTTTTCCCCCTGCGAATTATTTTACTTTCGAAGCACAGGGGTCTGATGAGGTTACAAGCCTATATAGGTTTTCCGTGGTAGTGGAAAAAGCTAAAGAAAATCAATAATTTAAACACCATGCGAAACACTTTATAAATTTGCAAGTTAGAAATCCTGAAGACGCGCAGCTTGTCAAAAAAGACTCCTTACATTGATTTCACGAGCACTTAAAAATATATCTTGAAATGAAAATTTGGCTGTCTTTTTGTCGATAAGCTCACCATTCCAACTGAACAGTGCCTTGCGGGATCGACTTAAATTTTCAGTGGACCATCGGGCATTTGTTTTTACTGTAGTTCAGTACATTTATGAATAAACCGTTTTTACCGCCGTTTGTAAGTGACTCGTGTCTCTGACCACAACTAATATTGCTCACTTGAAATGGCCTCGCTGTTGGACAAAGGCGTATGTAGGCATTCTGTATTCGGCCATCGGTCGTTGTCGTAATAGCCTTTTTCTTAATATCAGGAGACGCCAAAACAATCGTAAAACGCGTACGTGCAACGTAAAAATGTCGTTTATAGTTTCATAGACGCCGGCAATATAGCCCTTAACACGTCAGGAGACAATATATCCTCATGTGACCCCTTGGGGGGAAACGCTCATGACAGGTTCTCAGAATAGTTATTCTTACGACATCCGTTTTTATTAAATTCCAACTACTGTTGTGGCGTAATTCTTAAGTTGTCGCACTATTTAGCGATGGTGGCGCTCGCGGTGGCAGAGAACAAAATATTGTAATTCAGGGGTTGTTATATTCGTTCTTATTGGAATTGAGCATGCCTTGTCTTAGAGTAACTTTTTTTTACTGTACTATAGCTGTCCAGTTTGTTGAGAGGTCGTTGCCAATAGCGGTAGATTCTGTGGCAAAATACTCTAATCGCTGCAACATCTTAATCAACGAATTCCACAAATATGAAAACACGAAAACCAGGGTCAATGGACAGATTGCCGTTTCATAGTTTACTATTTATTACTAAGAGAGTGGCAAAATTATAATGTGCGTGATTAATGAATAGACAAATAAAATCGCATTGCAACGAATCCAACTGATTCTCTCAGAGGGGAACTAATATGTGTATTGGAACAGAAGAGATAGAGATTTGCATCACGTGTTTTAGCATTTCCGTGAACCGTCCTCGCGCCCGAATATAAATAAAGATTTCGTGCGGCCCATTTATTCTGATTAAAAATGCTTAAGAGGGAAGAGGGCGATTTGAATACAATGATGGGCACCAACAGCGCGGCGGCTGATAATGAGTGAGGAGAATGGAAAAGATTTACCACATTTGGCAGAATGGGTCGTTAGTATAATATAATATGACGAGAGAGCTAGGTGTCCCGTAGACGGCGAGAGATGCGCGCAGAAACGGGCACGTCACCTAGCGGGGGGATTTTCAACCTGTCGTTTTGCGCCAGCTTCTTTCTCAAAGTTTGTCTTTGGGCGACAGCCGTCGCATTATTCAAATATTTTTGTATCCCATAGTTTTGCAATACGACTGTCACTGCACTGTAAATCAAGCCGGTCAAATTATTGCCTAATTTTTTTTTAGTGCTTTGTTTTCCTCTTCGCAGGATAGACCTTTCACTGAGCAATTCAAACATAAATCTCTCTTTAAATGTTTATTAGAATATAGGCTTACAATCTGTCGCCATAAAACGTCATCAGCGCCTTCATCGGAATAAGGGTGAACTAGAAGTTTGAGGACGGCTTTGTGTTTCTTAAATGCGGGTGTGCCAGGGCCCAGGTGCCGTTACTAACAGTTACTTAACATTTTATTTCCCCCCTAATGTTAACCAAGCAAATTTTTAGTTGCTCATTAAGTAATAAATAAAATTAAAGTACAGGGTGGAAGAGACCAAATGACCACATTTGAAATGGACGACATACCTTTAATTTTCGAGATATCGGGATAAAAAAATCATAATTTGTAGCTAATGGACAGAGGTTTTATTGTAATACAGAAGAAAAATTAATTATGAATAATAATTTCCGATAAATGCAGTCTTTCTACGGTGACGCATTCTTGCAGACGATCGTTAAAGTTCCTCATCACATCTTCCAACATTTTAATCAGGAATTGCTGCGATTTCACGTCGTATGGCTTCTTTTAAATCTGGAATAGTGCGTGGTTTGTGCACTTCAGGTGCCCCCATAAGAAGAAATCGTAGGGGTTGAGGTCGGGCGAGCGGGGTGGCCGCAAAACAGTCATTATTACTAGAAAAAAGAACGCCTCCACGGCGAACGAACGATGTTGAGCGCTCTAACGGGTCATGGTAACTAAACTTCTCACCATAGGCTACAGAATGAGGGGTTGAACGACCATCCCCTACCTACCCACCCCAAACCAGGCCTTTTTCAAATGTGGTCATTTGGTCTCCGCCACCCTGTACCTGTATCATATAAATTATATTACTCCTTTGGTCTATTTATATATATTTTTGAATACACAATAAAGGAGATCGCATATTGTCCAAATCGCATCATCATGAGTGAACTTATGGAAGTTAGAACTTATGCATCTGATGGTTTTCTTTTCATTCATAGGAGTTTCCAACCGATCTAAAAGGAGCGTGGCTACATAAGTAGACATATCAAATAGATTGGGCCCCTAATCTTCAAACGTTGCCCACCCCACGGAAGAAGGGCATTACGGAGTTGTAAAAGCGTGGCGTGTGTCGGTGTATCCGACTTAAGCCTATTAAACTATTTTTGAATCCGACGATTCGCGTCAATTCTGTTCAATAGGGCCATTAGCTTTCGGCACCTTTCTCCATTCTGCGCCGCGTACAAGGCCTCTCGCTATATAATAAAGATAATACAAAAAATATTATCTAGCAGCTGAATATGGATCGTTACCACGGTCTATTGTGTTACGTGCAAGGAAAAATCTAGTCATCGTTCAGGCATTAGTTTCGGTGTATGAATCTCTCCTGGTTTTGAGTACCTGCCTTTTGCCTTCTATACACTTGTGTGGAAACGAACGAGCTCTGAAACCCTCAGGGGACATCGGGGCGCAAAATGGTATACAGGCGTTGCCCTGATTGGCTTCTTTGGATTTGTGATATTCTTCTGCGTGTTTCTTCTGCATTTCGTACTGATAAGATTAGAAAATTAAATTTATTTTGATGTAAGCTGAGTAAGCTAAGTGTAACGAATGTTGGCAAACCTTTTGTCCTTTTTTGGACTTGATGATTTCAAGATCTCCATGTTGCATTATCGAGATGCTGTCCATTATGACTACGTCTTTTTGGGACCTTCCATTGATAAATTGAGGAATCAATCAAGAAAAAGGTAATAGGAGGGAGGGTACCCCGAATTTGTAGCCATGGAGGGGATCCATCATTTTAGCGCTTCCTTTTTTGATGAACAGGAAACGTAATTAATGGGTACCATCTTGAATTTTGGATTCTGCGAGTTGGGAAATCTTTTATTCAGTTTGCCTATTTTAATTTCAAATTATAACTGTCCTTTTATTAGATGGCTCGGCGTGAATTATAAGTGAGCGCGCATGCTGGGTCTGAAATACCGTGAATTAGGACATAAGCAATGCGATTATATGCTTGGAAACTCCGCATTAGCTTTAAGACACACGCCAGTGTTTTATATAATCTGCAACGATGACAAAATTGAGTTTTAATTAAACGTGAAGCCGCACTAAGTCTGAAAGAGTCTAATATGGAAGCAAATCTATTATAGCATTAATAAGAAAGTGGTTATCTTTGTCCACATATTTATATTTAAAATAATAGATATCGAAGGTATGAAAGTTCCAGTTATTTCCAAGCAGCTAGAGATTAAAGCTTAGAAATTTCTCCAGAATACAGAGTACTCTTCTGCGTTGCCAACAATTTTCACAAGTTAAAAGTAGACAGGAAAAAAAAGAGCGAAGACGTCTCAAAACAATTTGTAGTTCGGGACTCCAGAAACTGAAAATAAGGCAAATTATAATATTAAAAATATTTAAATTATAAATGCAGCCGCAGGAAACTCGGCTCGTAATAGAGTAGTGACATTTTGAGCTGGGGGAAACTCTTGAGATCAAACCTAATCACAGTGTCGGTTGATCTCGAGTTGGAAGTCAAAACTTCTTGAGATCCCAGAAAGATCAGTAAGGACACTGCATTGTTGAATGCTTCACAATTATTTTTCTCAAGATGTAAAAAGAAAATAAGGTTGACATTTTCTTGTTGCGATGGATCACCATCACAATTAATTTGAAAATTTGATATTCTACTTCAGGGTCGGCAAACTGCAACGATACCGATCAACCTACTTTTTTAAAAAAAACAATACACTAAGAAATTTGGTAATCAGGACTTTTTTTCTATGTCACCTCTGTAACCAATGCATTCTTAATTTTATTTTATTAATGCTTTTGGGAGTTAGATTTAGGGGTGAGGTTCAGTTGTAAAAAAAGAAATATCAAAATTGCATCAATCGGTTACTTTATCTATCTGTAGATCCCTATCCGAATTAATTAATTTGGTTTCTACTTTATAAGCGAAGCTTATGTTACGAACAATTATGCATTTTTCTAATTATAGTGTCAAGGACAAGATGAAATTTGTGGCCACATTTCCGACTCAATGTCATGATAAACTCTGGTTATGATGTCTTTATTTGGACACAGGGGTCTCAGGAGGGCAGACCCATGTGCTTGCGTTCTGAGCTTCTGATTAACTTATGGAATGGCGCATCTCAAAATTAATAAAACATGAAACTGAATTTGATAGGACTGACTGTGGGGTGTGCAGGATTTTTTCTTCACATTTCAGATCTATAGGCCCGCCTTATTTATTCCGCTGTAAGCTTGTAGCTGACGACATACTTTGATGTTTGAAGAAAAGTGGATCTAGCGTGTATACCGGTATATCGAAAAGAAAATTGTACGATGGCGGTAGTGTACAGTGTACAATCGTTTTGATTGTCCAAACAGTTTCACTTATGGGACCATGTGTGGCAATAGCATTAGGTTCGTAGGTCATTTGCAATTGGCGAAGGTCTGAGCAACAGAGGAATCCAAATACGAGTGAATTGCGAAATGAGGACAGAAACTCTGATGGACGTCCTTAACAAATAGCTCAAGAATCAAACATTTTTTAAGTTTTTTTCATTTTGTAGATATTCACTATTGTTAAACTTTTCATTGAAATTTCGGAACAACTAATATTCTGTTTTTCATTTTGTGTTGTTCCTCTAAAATTGTCCTGAAAATTATAATCCTAATGTAAGGTACAGCGAAACTTTATTGAATTCTGGTTCAATAATGACGATTTTTCGATAGAAGACACGTTTTGAACGGCAATTTCTGTTTCAACAATTCAATCACTCATCTCTGCAACTGCACAATCAAGGATATAAAAAAATTGATTTCACATTTAGGGCTCCTCAATTTTTGGCGACTGTTGGCAGTTGTTGTAGTATGATGTAGAAATGAATGTAATTTGAAGTTAAATCCGATAAATGAATTGGGTTATTCGATGAAGGGTGCGATATATTCGTCGATAATGAACATTTGTTTAATATCAAATGTACGAGTACTGTGCGTGCATAATCATTAAGCTGTTCCCGAAAAAGATGACGTTCCGTTTAATTATAATAAAATGTGCCTGCAATACAAATTACACTCGTATGATTTGCTATTGTCGACCCCAGAGGCATAACTGACTTGGCTAGATAATGTACTCGCAATTTACGAGTATATCATGTCATTATTCGTCACTCGTAAGTCAATTATCTAACGTAGTACATGGTAAACCACCTTTTCTCCGGGCGTAGGTATTTATTTTTAAAACGCCAGCGACGGAAAGCGAGCAAATTTATATCTGCTATTGGCAACTTCAACTACTCGCAAAAATATCTTGTACACTAATTTTAGTCATAAACTCAGATTAACCGTTACGTGTGCATGACCGTTATGCCAATTTTAACACGATTTGTTCGGCGTACGGGCCAAAACTCCATCCTTGATGCCGGGCAAATTGGAGCATTAGGTTTGATGTTAACCTCCACAGAGAATGTAGACCAGTATATATATAATAAAGAACAAAATATGGAGAGGGTTCAGTATAGCATTTAGGCCAAATTGAGTTTTCTCGATGTTAAATACAGACAGCGATTTCCAAACATTATTGGAGCATACCACATCTCCACAATAGAATAACATCTGGAGTAATCCTGTTATTAATCCTGTTATTAAAGGGTATGTGGGTTTGATTCACAGCTACCCTGCTTACAGATATCTAAAGGGACGAATGGGACAGGAAAGTTTGACATGTTCACTAAAATCAGATAGTAGTGATACGCGATACTTGAAAAACATTGAGTTTTTTGTAGCGGTCGATGTTTTTGTGTTGCGATAGTTGCCGATGTATTGTTGTATAGTATTGTTGCATCGATGTTTTTTAGGACGTTGGTAAACTTGATGAATTGTAATTGAATGGTGTCCTTTTTTTGGTGAGAATGGTTTTTTGTGAGAACTAGGTTGATCGAGCAATGAATTGTGAAAGTATCGATGTTTT
The DNA here is from genome assembly GCA_034698785.1 of Mycogona germanica. Classification (NCBI taxonomy): domain Eukaryota; kingdom Metazoa; phylum Arthropoda; class Diplopoda; order Chordeumatida; family Chordeumatidae; genus Mycogona; species Mycogona germanica. The sequence goes on from JAQGBY010008364.1 coordinate 9,546, forward strand.
GCAATGAGGAAATTTGATGACCTGTTTTGTGGGTCTCAAATTCTGTTAACTCGATCGATGATTTTGATAAACTATGTTTATCATCATGCAGGCTGTTGTTCTCGCCGACTCTGGTCGTCTTTTTTCGTTCGGTGCTTTCCCGGAGACAACCCCTATTTCATTATAAATTTATTATAAATATTTTATTTTATTATCTTTATCATCGCCTCGCCAGTTCATCGTCGATCTTCCACGACTCTGTCCCGTGTTTGTATACTTATGCTTAAACCTGTTCCGCCATTTTCTCTTGAATTTCTGGACTCTACTAAACAGTATGCTTATGTGCTTGTTTAGTGTATCAGGTCGCTTGTATACAGGTGAATGGCAGTTATTTATTAGCTTGCCTGAGCCCCGACTGCAGAAAGATGAGGCTATAGCTGGTACTGTACATTTAGAAAGAAACGTATAACATTATCCACTTTGAAATATTATACGAACTCGCTTAGATAGTAGGCCTTCATTTTCTTTTTTGTAGCTCACAGAAAGATGGGGCAGGTTAAACAAAGGTACACACGCAAAACGGCACTTTATTTAGACTGCTGAAGCGTGACACCAGCTTTGTCTCGACCGACTATTTGTATAAAGGCCGCCTCACATTTAAATGTAGGGAGGTTGGGGGTTGTTTTTTTTTCCAACCACTTTTGACGACAAAACGAAACTTCGAGTAAAAGTCTGCAGCCTCCTCTTCCCCTTCCCACGAATGCAAATGCCAGTTTCGTTCGGACATTCAATTGTTTCTTTGAAAATTCTTTCAGTGGGTCACCATTTTCGTGGCCTGTCTTAGATAAACATCCAGCGTATGCGTCGCATGCACCACCAGAACACAACTATCTTTCTTAGATCCTTTCAAGTTAAAACTGCCTGAAATAGCTGTTCATCACATTTTCTTACGGATCATTATCTAGAGAAAATTACGTAAGAGTATTTTGCGTGTTCCAAAAAATGTAAATGGCTGTGTATTTTTTTTTATTATAAAAATAATTTTCTGCGATGTGGGTACCTTTACAGCGTATTATATAAAATTTGATTAATGATGGTGACTTAAATTTGTTATACGATTTTTTTAAAGTTCGGGTATACTTCCATCAGTTTGTAAAAAACATTTTTCTGCAGTTGCCGTATTTCCATTCGAATCTACTGTATTCTTTACT
>JAQGBY010008365.1:0-10734 GCA_034698785.1 Mycogona germanica
TGTGAACGCACATGAAAATATCTCAAGGTTGAAATAACGTTGCTGCCAGGCAGGTGCTGGGCAAAAGACGAACTCAACATATACTAATAGATTGTGATTGGCAATTGGACAAAATTTAGAGTGACTCAATTGTCGGGATTCAAATACCGGTTCTCCTATTACCATTATCAGCCATGTCTAATTGAGCTACGGCGAGTTCACCCCAATTTATTCTTCACCGAAGCGAATAAGTATACATGTATCAATTAAACATCACTAAAAGCTGGTAAGAGGGTAATTGTAAATAAATTCGAGTATTCGTTTGATGCATGAAAACTTGTGCATCGTAGAACTTTAACATGGCTAAAAATAATAACGAACATGAGAGAGAGTATTTGTACAAAGTTGTACTTTCTCACCTGCATGCAGATACTTTTTTTTACAAAAACCCCAGTTACCAGCAATTAGATGCCCCTTGAACGTCATATTGAAAAATACAAGTCTTCCTTGAGATCTCGCTCATAAACCTAAAATTATGACTATCGTCGACTTTGCGGGGTACAGATATGATACAATCGCGGATTCTCAGCGTTGTGGAAGATGTGTTCCAGCAATACCTACGTTTGGAAAGATTAGACCTTCAGAACGTGCTTCGAAACTGATACAAACCACGCTCCCCAACCAATAAAAAAGTACAAGGCAATCAACTTGCGCCTCAACTGAACTCCTACACAAGTCTCCTACGCGACAACTTACTAAGAAAAAGACAACTGAATGTGTTTTCAGGTGCAGACACATTTGCCAACTCCCATTTGGCCATGCATTACGAAGCTCTGTATGATGGAATATCTGTAAGCAATTGCATAATTGTACTTCTTGCGATGTTTAAAGAAACGTTTATCGTAAATACTGTAGATAAATTGAGAAATACACCAGAAAATAGCAAACGGACATGTTTATATCTTACATGTGTCATGGGATACTTTGAAACCCCCTCCTCGAGAGCAGGGCATCACATTGTACAATTTGTAATATAAAATGCAGAAATACAAATACATTCCTTCGTCAAACGTGAGCGTCTATTCGAATATTGATTGTTATTTTCTTTAGTAGAACGCAACTTTCCTGTACGTAATTGCTGGTCCACCTTCTTGAAACACGAAATCAATTTTTTCTTCTATATTTCACACAATTATAAATAACAACTTAGATATTGGCATTATTAAAAAAGAAATATATCGGATAGATTCCTTTTAAAATTAAAATAATGCCAAACGTACAATGCATTTAATTTTAATCAGCCTTAATTACTTTGCGAGTGATTGAATTATGTGAAATTATATACAACCCAATATCTAATTGTGTACATGCACGCATATTTTTGACCCACAAAAAAGATGAAGGAAAATACTTTATTAATATTGATACAGAGTAGGTATAACTTTTTGTCAGTAATTATTTTGACGTCATTTTATCTTTCAATTTATTATCCATTCGTGGCGTTTGCACAGTTTTTACAGTTCATTGAATCAGTCCTATGAGTATAGGTATTTTTTATACAACAAAAACTATCATTGTTATTTAACTGGCGATTCATTTTATTAGAATAGTCATGTTAAATTCTCGAAGCGGATAGGACGTTTTATTTGCATTATGTTCAGCATAGTACTTTTAGAGAGTGTTTTATCTTAGATGTTTGTTAGGTAGAAAATAATTTTAATTCTCTTAACTTTTATGAGTTTGTCTTTTCTTTCTGTCCAATTTAACCACCAGTTTGTATTTGTTTAAATCTTTTTTAAAAAAACTATTTAATGCCCCATTCCTACGTGTAGTGAAGTCTACATTCGCAGTTGTTTTTTCTATACAGGTAGATAGCCGTTGATCTACATATGTAAATAAAGTTAGCTTACATTGGGAACCATGCATGCGGAAGCGATATAAAGTACCTTCGATAGACCTTAATGCCTTCATACAAGTTTATCAATGACGGCGAATCAGGTTTTCTTCTAACTTAGTTCAATTTTGTCGCTCGCAAACGTGTGATAGAATGAAACACGAAATTTAGTTTAGTTTTGTTATCACACATTCGCCTATTTTCTTCTTTTATAGTTGTTTTCGGTTCTCCCGTCCCCTTCCCCCTCACCACACTTCACCACACTCTACGACGGAGAAATAGAACTCGCACGACAAAAATCCAGAGTGAATATTTGTTTTTCGGGTGGAACAAACGAGAGTAAACGCGCATCCCACGCTTTGAATGGCATGCCCAAAGTGAATTCACTGCCGTTTCACGGCTCATGAAATCCTAATTTGCGTTCTTCCGCGAGACCAAATAATTTGAACTAGTCAATCATAACGGCGGCTAACACAAATAAACAACAAAGGTTGTTAGACAACACGGATTGCAAAATTGTATACTCTTTTTTTTCGACTTCGGATTTATTCAGATGAAATCTTTTCAAAGTAAACAGATTGTCCGCGTTCAGAGCCAGGCTCCTCCTGATGCCCGAGCCAAAACTGATCAATAAAATAAATTAATTGGTTAGATTTTCTTAACCCATTTTTCAAAAACAATTACCTGTATAGGTGACATTATTCACAACCTCTAGTTGGTGGTCATGAATCACGAGTTAAAACTGTGGTTGATCAACAAGAATATTAGCTCGTACAAGGAATATCCGCGAACTAAATATTAAAGGCGTAAATTTACAGATATTGCCAATCGTCGTCTCTGTAACTATTCACCGATACTGCATTACGGGTTCAGGGGGGTGCAGGCGATGAGTTTCTTCGCCTGATGCACGTTAACGTGCGCGCGGATCGATTGTGCTGAATTTTCAATACTTGTTTTATTGTAATAGTGAAAGCGGTTGTGATCAGCGCATTCACTAATCAAATTCCATTGAAAAACTTGCATGGTGCAGTGTCATTTAGGTCTGCAAGGTATGCCAGACATTTCACATGACATGACTTTGTATCAATGTGCACAAGTAGATGTAGGATCTCGGGAGGTTGCAACTGTGGTTGCAACTTTTGCCATCGTTGGCAGCTGAGGCGTGAAGTTAACAACCAGAAATAAGCCGTATTCGGCGCTAATAAAAATGCGTTAACTAGTATTATAGGGCATCCACAATTTGCAGTTGGCTAACCCTAATACAGCGCTCATGCGACCACTTTGTGAACCGTTATCACATTTACATCACATGGCGTGAAATAAAAAGTAATGGAAGCGCGGCAAATTAGAGAGACCACATAGTTTTAATCTTAGCTGTCTATCTGCTTGAATAAACAGTTAATTGTTATCAAATGTAGTTGTAACACAACTTTCTTGCACTTATACCAACTCGTATTTAGATGCTGTCTTTCACTAGTAGCAGTTCAATTAAAATACGTATTGAGTTTGGAGGAAAAGTCTCGGTAATTTGAATTACGTACGTGATAATCATGTCCTGGTCTCTCTCACCTGTCAACCTATCTTGATTGACTTAAACGAAATTCTTTCTAGCTAACGTCAAATCATTATATTTCCTTGAATCAAAAAATTCCTTCATCAGTGGACAAATTATCTAATTAGCTCTACGAGATACGAAATGAGTTGTGTATCATACAGACATTGACACATTAGAAGGATTAATTTACAGAACTCACATGCCAACAATCGCTCAAAATCTGAACTTGACGACCTTGTACTGGATGATTGCCATGGTTGGCGACACCCTAATCGTTAAGCAAAATAGGTTGCGCTGACGTCGCTTTTCATTGACGAATACGTCAATCAATTTGCATATTAAAAATATTATCCATATAAATGAAATTCCTTTTTTTCAACTCCGTTTTGCAGGCTTGCCTAATGTAATCATCAGTTTATTCCTCACTTTTTTAATTTCGTTTCTGAAGACAGTTATAACTGTGAAACAATCACAAATGAAATATTTTTACACTACACACACACAAAGTTGTAACCTTGTACACTATGTACTCGGGATTTTAGAGAAAAGGACACACACCTGCATTATTAAGGTTACTGGATAACGCTTTGTCTCTGTATAATGGCCAGAACCAAACCGCTATTCTTATCTTATTACTGTTTGTACGTGGATAATTTCTAGTGGACGAATAAGAATGCCAATTACGTTTGCTTTCTTTTTAATGCATGTAATAATTACTTTTCATATTTCGTTCACAAAAGAACTGAAAATCGAAGTGATGCTGGCCTGCACGGAAGAAGAGAAAAAGTGCATTTCGTGAGTCCGACTTCTCAGACAATGGACGTCCACTCCTTACGAATAAAATATCTTGAATACATCAAAAAAGAATATTCTTGCTGTGACTCCGCTTGCTATTTCCCTTTGTCAAGCAGGACTTTGTTTCATGCAGTGTGGCGTGTAAGAGTTTTGTCAAGATAAATGGAGGGCAAGGTTGGTCGGGGAGGAGTGCAAAAAGGTTGGCTGCAGTCAACACAAACACATCCACACTCCCTTTATGCTAAATCTCCTTATAGATAGATCTTGGGCTCAACATTTTTTAAATGCAATGACTCACGGCAATGGTAACCGCCTAAGACCTTGTCTACATTTAAAGCGTGCGCCCACGTTGGAAATAAAGACCGGCTAAATTGCACCGTGGATTGCGAAGTCTCCTAGGAACAAACACCCGTGGCTCTTCACACCGGTTGTGGCGACAAAGTTATCCGCCTTAATTAGAGTCATATATCCATTAGGTTGCTGGGTAAGAACTCCGCTTCTCTCCTCACTGCAGCAAGATTTCGATGCAGTTTAGCTAGACTCAAGTATTATGAAAAAATACGAGGAAAATAGGTCCATTTGAACATTTGTTATTCTTTAATTTTAGTTGAGTGTTTATTTTCTAAAATCTATTCGAAATATTTTAAGAAATAGTTCCATTAAATTTCCATGAAAAGTGGTATAATAGGCCGAGAATGTTTATTTTAATGGCATGTCAATATAAAAATATTTTCAGGCAATTGGTTCCTTGAAAATGTGTTCAAAATGATGTGCTCCCTGGATTTAGTGATTTCGAGCAACGGAAGATAAACATTTTTTTTATCTTTTGAAAGGCTTCTAAATGTGGAAGTTGATTCGGCGAGTCTATTTTCGTTAAATTTATTGTAGAGTGTATGCTCGTTGCATGCGCTAGAATATGAATGTTCAGCATGTTTATGTTGAATGCGTCTTGTTTATTTCTTAGTGGTTTTTGCCAACGCGCACCTATTTATAGTCGAATACGACCTCGTAAAGGTTACAGCAGAAGCACTGTTTACTTTTGCTGTGGCGACCATTAAACGAAAGCGGAAAGAAAAGTTTGGCAAACAGGAAATTCACCTATAACAATTGCCCCATATGTACATTATGTACGAGTGTACTAGTATAAAAGGTGAAAACGTCTCCCATACATTTCCTCCCTAACTTAGACCTTACCTAAGCCTACGTATATATATGTACACAGTGTATACGGGATATAAATACTGTAGTGTGTGTGGTAACAACAAATATTTATTCCCCGAGTGTGTGATAGAGAGGAAGGACATTTTAAGACCAAACGTTCATCTAAAAGTTCAGTGGAAAAATAAGATATTTAAATAAGTTTTTCCGTTTCTAGGGAAATGCACATATGCTTACAGTTTTTAATTACACTAATTAACTATACTCTGTAGCATTTTCAAATATATTAATTAAAACATCTTTTTTAAACAATTCACTTTGTTTATTACACGTTTGTTTTTATGAGATACTCGATTAAAAACATTTTTATCTGAAGAGCGTATTCTCATTAAAATAAGCGCGGTGTTTCTGTTTAAAACTGTGGGTAAGACGTCTGCATATACTTATCCCTGACCTATAACCAGAAATAAAGTATGCGGTTCAGAAAGCGCTTAGCCCCTAAAGGCATTAGTGATATAATAAATAATACAAACCAGAAAAGTTATGCAGTTTTTTTTTTCGTCTGGCATATTGCGCTTCGGTACCGGCACGTCACCATTTCGTACAAATTGAAATCGAAAAATGTTGTTCTGCAGGAAATTGTAAAAAAAAAACTTGTTAGTAGCAAACCTGCCGAAGGATGTCCAGAAATACATATATGAAGCACTCTATTATAAACGTTTATTAGTTTCGACGTGACACCTACAATACGTTGTGATCCTGAGACCATTTCATTCATGGTATGGAAGCTGTTCGCGCAACTTAGAAGAGTACTGCAGACTTTGTTCAATTGAGCGCGCTTTGGGGCATCGGCAGATAGGTGTCATTCGTCTGTCTATTTGCCAGTTATTTTCCATGTTCGAAATATTAGAAATGCCAGTTTTCTTTTTTTTTTAAATATTTTGGCTACATTTTTTTTGAAGAAATCCTTTTGTCAAAGAACCAGCGAAAGAAAGATTAAAATCATTCTCAAAAGCATTTCATGTTATTACCATAGATCTAAACTTTTGCTGAAAGGATCGCGTGCTTTCTGAATCCTGTTCGCATTAAGCCTACACAAAATAACAATTCCATGGAATAAAACGTGAAATAATTGATACTAGTTGACCGAATAGGAAATAGGGCCTTAGGTGGATACAAAGCGTGAGCGGAAAATCACCGGAATTCGACATGCCTCGTTATTCTACGAATGGGCGAATTGAATATCCACTTCACTTTAATTCAGCGTTTCTGCTTCACTATACTGAGCAAGACCGCAACACCATCTGGCTGATTGAAAATTTTCGCCAAATACAAAATTAGCTCGACAAGCTATGGTTAAAGGCCATGACATATACTGGCTTTACACAAAAGAGAAAGGTTGCGAGTTGGTGCCATTGTCAATTGGCTGTTTTGCCATGCATTTACAGTTGGCATGAATTCAATACAATATTCTGTATACAGTATGCATGAATATGCACTGCATACATGCACATTTGGCATTTTCTGATGATCTGTGATCGCGAAGGCGTTAGAAGATTCAATATGCAGACGCAGCATATGACGCACCGATTACTTGTGAAATGGTCAATCGCCTACCATTCTATAATATTTCATTCCCACCACGTAAAATATAAATGTATGGAAAAACATAATTTTATGGCGAACATGTATCCAATTTTAAAATACAATTTTCTGTGAAAAATATAATTGGGCAAACATAAATTGAGAACTTCAGTATGTGATTCCTGTCATATTAATAATAATATGAAGCGTTCATACAAAGGTATAACCATGAATAATTGCTTCAAAGTATTTCCGTGTTTAAATTTTTCTAGTTTTCACATAAAATTCGTCTTCCATAGTATCGTTCCACATGAACGACATATCGTTCATGTGTCGTTTTCGAAGATTATTAGACTATTCTATGGTTTTAGATTGTTTTCTGATTAAAGTATTGTTCGCGTAAATAAAAAGAGAATCTCGAGAAAATATAAAAGACCCATGATGGTTAAATAGTAGTGTAAAAGATAAACGCAATCCAAGGTTCACGAATCTAGGGAAATAGATGCTTACGTAGACGAGCACCTGAAAATCTTGAACTCTTTAGTACTACTTCCAATTGTGTCGAGGCACCCATATGAGCACAATTAGCACCTGCAGATTTCAAACACCTGTAGGTTTAGTACGGCATTAGAGAAAGCGGTTATTTGCACATATGCTTGTCCTACCTTTTAAATAGTTTTTATGTGCAGTAGAACTTACCCAAAAAAATTATTGTACCGTGGTCAAATAGACACGACTTATTATTATAAGGGAGCTATACGGCTTTGTAATGTGAAATAAAGCCGAAACAATTACAAATTCGTGATAACCCACAGCTTGCGATTAAGCTCGGCAAATCCATATGTGGGGGTCATTCAATGCAGGTGTTAATTTGTATATGTGGATGCCGAATTCGTTGGATTAAGTTTTCCATATGGTGTAACTATGTACTCGTACATGAATGCAAATACGTGCGTACAGCATACGTCAAAAGCAAGCACACATTTATATTTGCGGAGTACAGATGTATATTATTTTGCATAGTCGTCATCCCAGTCTCGAAAAAATGCTACCGGTAGGTTTTTCATATCTTATGTTGCTTATGTAAATTAAGAGAATAAACGAACAAAGATAAAGATATAGCCTTGTAACAAAAAAATGTGTACGCCAGCGATGCGGATCTAAAAAACCAAAAGTTGTTATAATTATTACAAGTACATTTTGATACTGGGACTACGGCGAAGGGGGAGTAGATATAATCCGCTTAACCAGTCTCGGCCAAAAATGTTAGCGAAACCGCAGAACCTTGAATCATTGCCTCAAAATCAAGCCGAGCTCTTTGGCATAAAGATGGGGGTTTGTGTGAGTGTAACAGGAAACCATGGAAAATCATAAATTATAACAAATTCGTGATAAAATATTTAAAAAAATAATTCATTAGCAATAACAGTTTCGTTCCAATGACACTAAGACTTTATTTTTATTTTTATCGATTATTTGCACTGTTGCACAAAGCCTCTAGTGACCTCTGATGCAGGTTCTCGAGTGGAACTATCAGCCAATTGGCTGGTGTTTGATAAAGCGAAGCTAGCGGCAACAAACGACATACACCAATCTGTCTGATAACGAAATCCCGGATTCGGTTGCCAATGCAAATTTACAACCGCTTTAGCGTACATGATATTTTCTTTGGTAGTGTGACACGCCAAGATTGCATTTGTGTGCTGAAGTCGATAATTGAAAAACAATTGATTTACATCACTGTCTTTTACCCTATTTAATTAATGTCGATGCCAATATCCAACACTTTCAATTAATTCATAATTGTTAAATACCATATTGGATTGTTCCTTCTAAATCAATGTTACCTTACAATATCTATCGATTCCTACATTTTGTTATAAAAAAAAGTCCGAGTCCAGCGTCGTCAGTATCCAGCTAATTTTATTTTTAGGTGAGACAAATTATAAATTCATATGCCTTCGAATTTAAAAAGCGTTACGTGACTTGACACTGTGCACGCTTTTGTCATTTCCACATGCCATTTTTCAATCTTCCTGCTTCCTGCATGCAATAAGTAAACTTTATAATACGCCACATTTTGTGACACCCGTTCACCAGTTTTTGCAAGTAGGCGACACACCATTTTGTCCAGTTATTAAATAACCGCTCCCTTTTTACGTTGGTCGTGTAAACATACCTCTTGACTCATAGACACACCTCTCTCTATAGAGAAGGAGTTCAATAGTTTGCCAAGTCTAGGAATCGAAAACAACGAATAGGTTGGTGAGGAAGCATTTATATTCGTGTGCTCATCTCACTTTGACGACTCTCTTCATCTTCACGCCGTGCCACAATAGATGATGACATACAGTGTACTGAACACTCTGCATGTACAGTACATGAATTATATCCTGTATATGTCAGATGTATACAAATGCTACTGTCTGAAATATTTTGTACTTTTTCTTTCGTTCAATGAATACAAATTAGTACGGATGACCGACCAGCCACTGTTTTTTATTTTCTTATTCGAATGCTACTCGGGTCACTGGTCCTGCCGACATAAAATTCTCTAGTGTTAAGAGATAAAACTTGAGTCTTCTTCTGAGGAATGCGCCGATTTTCATTTCCTCAATAATGTATTGCTAATAATTGATCTCAAGATCAAGAACAATATTCCCCCCAATGTTGAACTAGCGTATAGTCTACGGATCGATGGAAAATGAGCCCATAAAAATATTCGTCGATATTCAAATATATACAGTAGATGGAATTAATTTAATTAGGATGTCACCGAATGGAATTGAATATAGCACCTAGGACAGGTGCGGATAAAATATAGCCATGTCATGCTAACTCTGCAAATAATAAATGACTGAACTGGGAAAAAGATATCAAAAACAGGATGTCAAGATATATTCGAGAGCATGCAACTTTCAAGTTTAGTGAAATCAGAGTAAAATTGGGTCTATTAGTTTTTATGACGCGACGCATGCGTCGACGAGATAACATCTCATTACAGATTGTACGCGGAAAGGAAGTCTGCTTCACCAGTTTTATGGCTGCTCACGGAGATGAATTGCTAATAGTGTCACGTCTATATTTACCTAGAATTTCAATAAGGCTTCTAGAATATTCAATTTAGTTGTTGCCTATTTTTAGACGTTACGCGTTAGCTGTCCTGTGCCTGCATTATCGCGATACCTGCTTTCTCCCTTTCAGATTGGGTTACCCAAATGCTTAATTTTCAATTAATGATTATTAATTCGAATGGGGCAGTCGTTATAGTAAAATTCAGCTAGTATTTTTAGAGCATTTTTAATCTATTGAAGAGTGCTCCGTAATATGAGATGAGTACACGTAGGTAAATGGTATTTGTATTATATTAAACACTCATGTACGCGTTGTCAAGCTGAAAACTTAAATTGTTAACGGACATATTACTTGGTTGAAACTGCTCCATACAGTATGCCACAGTGAATACTTAATAGTACCAATTTGACTCATTACAAATAATTTGATTTTGATATTGCAGTTTCATTTATTTTTATTAAGAAGCTCAACCTCGCATGGATAAAGTTTTAAAAGCACAGTGCCTTTTTGATCACATTTGATATCAATGTGAGAAAAACGTTGACTAATGCAGATTAGTTATTTGAATAAGTTAAATATCTGATAGAACTTCGTGAAAGCCCGTACAGACGCTCGCAGATTACCTGTCGAATATGATAATACTTGCTTACCATAACAACTATTATTAAACATGTGATTACCTGCGAGCATACGA
>JAQGBY010008366.1:0-10733 GCA_034698785.1 Mycogona germanica
AGAGAGAGAGAGCACGAATATTTATGTTTTCTACCATGCAAACTTCCCAACCAGTAGTAGACTTCTTGTTTCTAAATTCAAATGCGACGACCCCACGTTTGCCAGCACGATTGATTTGTTTGTTCTCAAATGAAAACCACGCAGAAAACGAGGGTTAACGAGACTCAATTTACCCTCGCCGCGATAAAGATCCCGGGGGGGGGAGGGGGAGAAAAAATAATGGGAAGGAAGTTTGGATGGAGAGGCGGACGGAGCTGGATGGCGTTGAGCTAAAGAAAGCGGCGTTCCTGCAATTTGTTACCGCCGACCCGTTATTAAAAACGTTGACACTCCACTCTCCTGAACGAACGAGTAAAATAAGAGAGAATGAGATGGGGTGGGGTGGGGTAGGGTGGGATGGTGGAGATCTAGAGAAGAACTTCACCACCCCACCCCCAACTACACGTTGTCTAGCGGACCATTCAAGTGACAAACCGTCGGGCGTAAAACGTGGTCGTCGTCGTCGGGTCCATTCACGCCGTACAGACATCGGCTTTACACACGGGAAGCGCCCAACAATTGCTAACCAGTAATTTTATACGAGCGTGGGGTGGCACGGGGGCGATGAGGAAATCTCGTTTTTCTCGCAGATATAGGCGATAACACTGCGTAAGCGCTACTTCATCCATCCTCCCCGGACCCACCATCCAAAATATAGTTGAAAGCCCAGTTGGTTTGGAGGACCGTTTGACGGGGGGCGATGGTCCCGGGTTCGGTTCCCCTCTTCGCGACCAGCCCGCGACGATGCCACCCTCTTGAGACACCCTCACGAAAATACAATATAAATAAATATTGTAAAATATTCATAATAAATTCATAACGAATTCATAATGAAATAGTGGCTGTTCCGGGACAGCACCGGACGAAAAAAGACGACCAGAGACGACCAGAGTCGGCGATAAACTCTCAAATAAAATAACAGAAAACACTCTATTATTCGATAAGGATAACTAACGGTTTATTTTATTATATTTTAAGTACGACTTTGCCTCTTATCTACTTATATTTGTTTAAATAAATATTGCTTACATAATTTAGGTTGAAAATCAATAACACTTTGTTGTTCGCGTAATTATCTTTTTCAGATATCCCTGAAGTAAAACAGGAGGCGACCTGATCATTTTAAGTAATCTAAGCCTAAATCTTTGTAGGAATCTTTAAAATGTAACATGATGGTCCTATGGTTTTACTTCAGAGTGGAAGGAAGGCGTGTGTAGAAATTTGTCTCGCCCAAAAAATTCCGAAAATATCGGTGGGAATCGAACCCGCGATCATGTGAATAACCGTTCAATACGCCACACGAGATCTTTCGTAATTCTTAGTAGATACATCTTGTCTCTTGGTATTTCGTTGCCTTTGACATTTTTCAGTCAAATTCCACAAACGTCATTCACTTTTACACTTGATGTTTGGTTTTAACAGACAGGTGGACAGACTTTAATTTGTAAGTAATTATAACAAATGGTTCGTTATAAATAAAAACAATTTTACATTTTTTTGTCGACTTCATGGAATTAAGCTTAAGTGTTTTGGCAATACTAGGAATTTAGATTGGGTCTCAGGAGACCCACTGGCGGAAGAGTTGCTGGGAAGTGCGGACGGGACCCCGATCAAGCCCATAAAAATACTTCGCCTCTTTTTAATTAAACTCTAAAGCTCGAAAAACATGATGGCACTTGCAGACGCCATCACGTGAGCACCGCGATGGCACTCGGCGTGTGATCGCTCCATATATATATCCATACTTTTTTCTCCCGGAAATAGTGAGTGTAGTCTCCAAAAGCCAAACACTTAGGCACCATTTATACAAGTTGAGAGGCCTACCGCGCTCCATCAAGTGTGGCTCCATCTATTGGACAAAACCAACATTCGACCATCCTCAATGGACACAATTACTCCAACCAAATCCATTATAAATGCACCTGTATTGGTCGCATTTTGGCAATTTTATTTTAGTCTTCGTAAATTCACGGCAGAAACTAAATAGAAACTACAAGCGATACACGATAAAATAACAATTTATTATCAGTACCTCTATTTTTAAACATCAATCTGACTTCCACAATTTCAAGAAACAATCTTGAACATGAGCTACCAGAAAATAAAAATGGGCAACGCCTCACTAAGTGGAGAAAATATCTTTAATTTTTTGTGATAACATTTTGCAGTGTAGGATCGAACCACAACCAGCAGCGCCACCTAGGCACACGAGTGTTTCCAATTTACAGAACGAGTGCGCACCATACAGCACCTATTAGCCCGAGGGAAAAAACACTAAAGAGGGACGGAAAGGACAAAAGGTGCGTTGAGAGTGTGGAGTGACATTAACGGGCTCATAAAGTGCTAAAAAAAAGTAATCTACATGGTGTGTGTGTGTGTGTGTGTGGGGGAGTGGGGGATGAAGCTAACAAATTTTATGTACACCATATAAATACAGAGAGGGAAAGGAGGTTGTGTGATCGGTGTTGCACCCACATAGGCCGTCGCGTAAATGATTAAGGCAAAGTCTGAAACTTTAGCGAGGTCGTCCTCAGCCCCCTTCCTCCTCCCCACCCACGATTAGCGAAACATTTTGCACCTTCTTGCCGAACGAATTTGCATTTTATGTTGGCACGCAGTCGCGCCTGGTTTATTATTTCGAGTGTCGGGGGCCGGGAGCGTGACACACGATGTGACGTTCTCTCGTAAAAAAAAAATCGAATGACACTTGTCGACTGTCAAAAGCGGAAGTGGCTACTGAAATTGCACTACGGTGCTTCCATAAATCACGAAAAACTTTAATTTTAATAACAATTGTCGAGATTCTCGATTGACAATGAGGTTGTTACTAACGGGGTATCGAGTGGTAAAGAGCCTCTTAGCCCGTGATCGCGGTTTCGATTCCGGCCGACACCCTCGGAATTTTTCGGGCGAGAGAAATTCCTTAGCGTGCCTTCCTTCGGAATGGAAGTAAAGCCGTGGGAGCCGTGCCTGTACGATGTCAGGTACACGTTAAAGATCCCCACCTAGGTAGCTTATACTAAGCCTGGGCTAGGCAAAATTATCAGGTCGCCTCCTGGAGGATTCTAGTTCTAGTTCTGGACCTCCTTAACACATATCTCAGAGACAACTGGTCGTTCGACCCCCGCCATAGACCCCTCTCTTGTGGGCTGCTTGTGGATACATATTGTTATTGTAATTGTAACGGGATCTGGAAGTTTAGAATTTTTGAAGATGCGTCGTAATAGTGTGGTAGATTCCAACCCTCAACTTATTATTTTATACAGTATCTTACGTCTAACCAAAGATGTTATCATGACAATAAGGTAATTCACGTCTGGCTTCAGTTGGAGCGGCGAATGCTCGAACATGTTACCGCCGTAGCTAAATTTTATTATGATCATATTCCACTCATCGTCATCAGCGTTGCAGACGACACTTCAGCCGCAACAGCCATCGCTCTAATAATTCGCCTCTCGTAAAGAGCCATCAAGACTGAGTATAGACACCACAAGAAACCGTGTTCACCAATTACACGAACGAACGCGATCTGAAGGGGCAACTGATGCCGCCGCTGCCTACGCTAGGCGAGAGCCCGGACCGATATGGGTTGTTGGCATTCCAAAGTCACGGTCCGCGCCATCCGTTCCGATCCATATAATAGCGTGAAATACTATTTAATATGTAGTCAAATGCGCTCGTTTTCCTTTTAACTGTGTCTGCCTGCTTGCGTACATGTCAATGTGATGTAAGTTTCGAACTTAAACACTTACTCTTCTGCGGCTAGACTCGTTATGGGAGGAACCGGATAAGTCGGAACGCGGCGGGCTATATTGTGCCGACGGCAATTTCTCGTAACAATTAACGTTAAATCATCAGCCATCTGTGTCACGATGGCAATTCGTTGACTTGGTCCTTTGGGAGGTTTGTGTCGATTGCAGCGACGCGCGGCGGCGGAATCTAACATTGCGAACCGCAGAAACGCTTTTGATATTTTAAATTATGGTCATTGTGACCCAAGAATTACTGATGTGAATAGTGAACAGGACATCAACTGCGAAAATAGCTACACAAAATTGGACACATTGCGATATTTTCATGACAATTTCAAACGCGTTTCAAGAGAAGTATTTTTATGCGTTCGTTCAAATGAATATATGTGAAATCAAATTGACGTCGCATTCATTTCCAGGGTTTGTTTAGAGAAAAATAGTGGTGCAGCAATTTTCGTAGCTGGAGTGTAGTGTCCTGAAAAAAATGGACAATCCTGCTTTGAAAGCAGGTCTCTAGAAATAAGTGCGTGGCTCGCCACGCTAAATATTTAGTGAGACTTCCCCGAATGCAGCTTTATTGCAAAACCTCTAGTGACCGAAAACAATATCGCCAAGTCGTCTGTGACAAAATCCTTATACTGTGCATTCACGAAACGGCTGCCGCCAAGCTAGGTCTAATCCTAGGACCACCTGCTAACCGGAAGCAATACAAGCAGTTGGGAATTAGCGGATGAATAGCAGTCGCGTGTGCCAGCATTTATTCTATTCGAACCTGGACATCATCTCCTCAAATCTTCATATTTGCATTTGCTCCAGGAACACGGTCATATCCGATAATTCGGATTAGAATGGCATGGTTCAACAAAATCACCAATAATAATTTTATTTGGATATTTTTAATAAGCTGGGTGATAGAACAATTTCTAAAAAACGGTTCCACAAATTTTACACGGATAGCACGAGAAACCAGAAGATTTAAGGCTACTGTCGTAAGGAGACGAAGTTTATAGTCGTTGGGGTCACATGAGGAACTGGAAATCCTGTAGATATTACTGTATGCATTCATGCCTCTTTCTCCACTATAGAAGTAGCCCGTCGCCACGTACCCATTGGCTCTCCCCGATCGCCATTCTGCTCACGTCCGCGCTCAACTCTCTCTCTATGTATATTCGCGCAGACGGCCCCCGCCCCTAGTCTAATAATAGTCGGTGGCGCGCGGGTCGGGTCGACAAAGGTCAACGTATAAAATTTCATTAGCGTATTTACATGAAACTCGGACTATCAGAACCCCGGTGGTTTCAAACAATTTGAATTTGAGTAGAGCCCAATACGTGTTCCGATTTAGTTTCCGCATATGTCCGTGTATAACTTGGCGACATACAGAAGAATTGTGACTGCGTTCGAAGAGCGAGGTCGACACCAAGAAACGACCTCTGAAGCAAAACCACGAAAGAAAATTCACTTGCATGTGATGGCTTGATGGCACAAACATGTATAATTAACCAACCCTTTAACTGCCCCGGTCATGGCAGATTAAGAATTTTATAATATTTTTCTAAAACTATGTTACGTTATAACACTGTAGCTGTAGATTCGTCACGTGTTATAACGTCACAGAAATGGCGACACAATACGCGATTTAAAAATAAATTAGGATTCCCAAGCGTTTGACAATTTAAATTTGTAATCTAAATGTAGTTCTTTTCTATTTTGTTAAATAGTACACAAGGGTATTGAATGAATACGTAATTGTTGGAAATTCGGAATCTATTGTGGAAAATGTCGTTGGCATCACTGGTAGCACGTGATTGGCGCACGTGAGAGCAACAGCGCCATTTTGGTCAAGTGGAGACGCCATATTGGAATTTTCCTCTTTAATGCCAATGCTTAAAACTTCAACGGCTGACAACTCGAGAAATACTGAAAATAGAGATCTGAAATAACTTGCTACACATTTTCGGAACTTTCTACTGCCGAAAATTTATTAAATTTCGCTGAGTCGTTCGTAAAAAATAGAAATATAGAAAAGTAGAATTGATAACGAAAAAAGGAAAAATAACGGATTATAATTTAGATATACTTTTTAAAACAAGAGGTTACCACCAATGATTTTCTCCTTGATTTGTAAATTTTTGACAATAAAAGTGACGTGCATAATTCTCCCTAGGTGGCGCCGTTGCCAATATTGGTACCTGGAGAAAAGTGCATTGGTTTTGTGGTTTCTATTTCTGACGCTGGTGGCACTTCATTGGCGGCACCGGTTTGCGTGACAGCCGGCAAGAGGGCCAAGACATTTCCCACGACACGGCCACCGGATGACCCCATGCGCACGCCAATTTAGCCACGGTGGGTCCACGCACAGTCGCCACATGCGTTGGCGTTTCGAAAACACGAACAAATATCGGCACGTACCTCTAGGAACGGTAAATGTCATTAGCATACACAATCTCGCCCCCGTTTCATTTTCTGTCGACCTCGTTTTGCTGTGCCGACACACACACACACACACACAATATTACTCCGAGAATAATTCGAATGCGCATGTGCTTGTGTCCTATGAGCAGTGAAGCTCTGGAATCGTTGAAAAATATTTGGAGGATTTCGAGACGGCGCTGTAGAGCCAATGGTTAGGGGAAAGGATGTCTGCGTACTCCGAAATCGGTTTTTACATTAGCGCGGGGATGTCTGCACATTTTCGTGAGAAAATGTCGTCCAGATCTGACCTAGGTAAGGATCGTTAACGTGTCCTGTTATCATTCAGACACGGGTCACGATTTATTCGTGCGAAGGAATTTGTCTAGTCCGAAAAATTCTGAATCGACGGAATCGAAACCGCGATACGGAAAATCAAGGCAAGCATGATAACCACTAGGATACTGAGCACTTCTTACATTCTGTAATCAATAAGTGCAGTGTAAGAATTTATATTTAAATGGTTTTAGGTGGCGCTGATTAACAGGAGCAGAGTGCCATGATCACAATTCATCACAAATTCTTATTATGACAATCAATATCCTAACAATCATAAATTTCCGCTTCCGTTTCTACAGAGTAATACATGCACTGTAGATCAATTATCAGAGAACCATCAAACATATTCAAAATATTTTTATACCTTGCCCCCATTAAGCTTTCTTCTTGCCAATAACATTGATTTAGGATAGAGCAAATTCGGCGGCAACTTACACTTTCTAAAAAATCACAAAATGAGCGAAACTTATTATGAAAGCACCAAAAACGTTCCTCTCTATTCAAAGGAAAACTGCAACTGTTTTTTAAATAACTCTTTACAATAAAACATAAATAGAATTTCAACAATATTCTTTTAGACTTCGAGGTCTACTCTCGAATTCTACTCTTGAAAACAAAATTAAACGGCGTATAAAAGTCCCAACTCGATTCATCTGAAAATTAAACTACTTCAAGATATTGCAATAGAATTCCCCGTCAGGTCAGCCAGGTCATTTTCTTCTTGGAAACCTACTTTGAATACGACTACAGTGCCTGTGTTCACTTCAAAATTTGTTAAAAACACGCCAATCGTAATTCAAATCGGTCTGCTGCGGAAGCGCTATTCTTCATTTTGCTTCGGGTTCGGGTTAGGGGGGAGGGTGAGTAGTCAGGAAGGAGGGGGGTGGGGGTGGTAACAACTCCCCCTTCCCCAGTAAAGCGTGCATTCTCAAAAGACCAATTCCGAGCGTTGCCAATGTTGATCAAACACGGATTCCGATGCCACAGCGCAAATGCACAAGCAGGTTGATGGAAGAGGGAACGCAATAGACGCGCACATCGCAAGCGATGACACGGAGGCCACAAAATTCGATGTCGAGGCTCGACAGATTTCCGGTTCATTAATTGACGCAGCGAGTATAGAAATAGCGTCACATCAAACTGCAGTATTAATACGCGTCTATCTTAACGACGATGAAGAATAGTCGTTCCACTTTCTCCAGACATGTTTTTATTTTTATTTCTGTCGATTGCCATTGGAATTTGTAAAATGAATGTTCAGGTTAAAAATGGTTTAATGGTTCATTGTTTAAATGTTATTTATAAAATAAATGTTGTGAGCATTTCTTTTATAAATTCCAATGCAAAGATGAAAATTAGTTAGCACACAAAAATAATTACCCTATTCTTTTTAATTTCCCAACAATGAAGTCTCTGCATTACGGTCGTTTCTATACCCACTATTGGCACTATGCGAAGGGAACATTTTCACCTGTATCCCGGGATCGAAATTATTGAGAGCCCGCGCCGGGAAGCGAACCCGGGACCGCCGAGCTACAATCCGCCGAACGACTGCGCTACGACGAGTCTTACAATTTCAGAAATTAAACGCAAAGCTCTACAGATTAGAATTTAAAATTGTCAAATGTTTTTCCACACTTTGTTGTCAAAACCAGTCGATATTGCGACTGACGGTGGCTCGGCTGTCCGGGGTTCGATTTCTGGCGCAGGCACTCAAAAATTTCGATCCCGGGGTACTCGACGTGCCTTTCGCACAAACAACTAAGCACCATGAGGGATACAGAACACCTGTAGTGCGGTTGACTACAGTTGATTGTTACAAAAAAATACCATAGTAAATTCCAATGATTAATTATTTTTAGCAAATAAAAGCAATTTAAACACATTTTTGGTTCTTTAATTTTTAAACAAATTGGTAAAGTCGATTCGAGTCTGCTGTTTGGCAAACGTATTTATTTATTATATATATAGGATTACACTGTTGTATCTATCCAGCTTTATTTGTCCTTAAGACATCGTCCTTAACCGTATTTATTTGTACTGTACTTTATTTCATCTGTCAATGCTTTTTGATCTAATTAATGAAAAGGAAATCTGCTAACTTCGCTTAATCCTTCCAGCCTAATAGCTCATAATCTATCTTGTTACACATTTCTCTGATTCATGGTTAACGTCTAGAGAAATTTGGGCTGAGTTTCATGGCATTCTCCCAGACGACGATCGTTCAGCAAATAGTTCGGAAAACCAATCACATTTGAGACATGTAGACGAGCCATAACTACAGGCTCTCTCTATTCAGAACTAGTCTTCGCAATCCAATTACTGGTAAAAATTAAAAATTAGAAACAACAAGCGATCCGAGTCGCCGGTGGTCTGGTATTTCGGTTGTCAACGATCGATGGTCGTCATGGTTGGGCAGTTTGCGCGCCAGTCCCAAAAGCCACAACTTCGCTCCTGGTTTCTGTGGATTAAACAGTTTCACACTGCCGAGGCGTTCGCGGTCGACACCATTGGGTGGGGCGAGGGGGGCGAGGGGGACGAGCGACGTTGTGGTGAAAGCGCTAGCGGATCGCGGGGTGACGATATAGAAGGAGTTGGGGGTATGAATGGGGTGGTGGTGGTGGTGGTGGTGGTGGTGGTGATGGCGGAGGAGGAGGGGGGTTGGAGTGATTCGACGACTGGCACGCCACACTGAATTCTTCACGCCGCAACCGACCAATCTGAATAACAGTTTGATGGCAGCGCAATACCTACCACATGCAGTCGGCGATACTGGTGACTACGTGTACAGGGTGATTTCTTAAAGTCGGCACGTATGCAGTGTGGATTATCAAGATCCATTTTTCGAATCGTCTATGTTACACGGTGAGCATACTTCAGGCTACTTGAACATTTTGGATTGAGCTTGAGTTTGGGATGAATTACCATTTCAGTTCGTGTGGTCTAATCTGATTAAATGTTCAACGAACCCTCTTGATCACGATTGAAATTCTTGAGCACTCTTGAGCACAATTGAGATGGGCAAATTGTCATTCGAGAGCGCCTAGTAATTTTTTGTCGAAGCAAGGCGAGCCGATTCTGTTCAATGATTGGATGACTCATGCTTGACCAAAATAAATAGAATATAAAATTGTAAAACTCATCTTGATTATTAAACCCGTGTGCGTACATTACAATCATCCTATTGAAGAAAATCATTGGTTCATCAAATTCACCAGCCATTATATACTTGAAAACGTTCATTAATTTACAGGAAATGGCATTTTTTAGAACATAATTCTGCGCAAACGTTTTTTTTACAAACGAATTCAATTACAAGATATGTTCAATTACGTTTTAAAAATGACGTAATTAATATGCGCAATCCCTCATCTCATTAAAGTAATGTTGGAGTTAACATCAACAGAATTTATCGCATACGGAACATGCGCCGTACTATTCTTTAAAAACTAATACAACGAGTGAATATTGATTTTGTAAGACATTGCAGGAAAAGTGACATGACGTGCAACCGCACCCTTTTTATAAATAAAAATATTTCGGTCTATATTAAACAGGAATCGTCGGTTTATGACACTTCATGGGTGAGATAAGATGCCAGTGG
Source organism: Mycogona germanica (assembly GCA_034698785.1). NCBI lineage: Eukaryota > Metazoa > Arthropoda > Diplopoda > Chordeumatida > Chordeumatidae > Mycogona > Mycogona germanica. The sequence continues at coordinate 10,147 of JAQGBY010008366.1, forward strand.
AGAGCAGGCAAAAGATCCGAGCTAAATTTCGCGTCGCCGATATTGCTCTACACAAAAGGGTCCCGTCACTTGCGTTCGCCGCCTGTCCTCCGAAAAATCTTTTATGTAGACAAATTAATTTAGCAGCTGTCGTGCCTGAATGTGACACGGATACATACATATCCCCCCTCCCCTCGGCAACTACGGTTTGCGCGAAACGGTGGTTTCATATGGACGCTTCGCCTAATCACTACGTGGCGCCTATGTTGCAGTTGTCGCCGCTAGTGGTGCTCAGTTCTCAATTCGTCCAGAAAAATCGTCCAGAAAATCTTCTCGAAAGCTCCTTCGATAGGGGGTTTGAGTCTTCTATCTGAGAAGGATTGCGACGAAGAAACTTATTCACCGGAATTCTACCAGAGGGCATCAGTGACTGTCATGCACACACGTCATAAAAACGTGGCGATGTGTTACGTCGCATTGCGGAGGAATAGATGATAATCAGAGCTCTGTGAGCCCAAACTACAATTCCCACTGTTTGTATTTTAGCCGTGCATTATCCGACACAAGTTGACGTTCCATTATTAAATAAAATTTCAATCAGAAAAGCA
>JAQGBY010008367.1:0-10731 GCA_034698785.1 Mycogona germanica
AACCGCCAATTAATTCAAAATCAATTGGCCGGTGGCATGCGGAGATAGGAAAATCAATTGGCCGGTTAAAGGGTTAAGGAAGAAAGATTTCCTAACTGTAGTGGCCTGCAATTTTGTATGCGCCACCATTTTTTTTTAAATGGCTGAAATGGTTTTTTAAAAAAAAATGGGTCCCCTATATAGTACACACGCATAAATATTGTTCGATTGGCTTCTCTGTTCAAACAAAACGACGGATTAGTTTCCAAGAGTGACCTTGTGAAAATTAATCGTCTGAATAAAAAAGGACTCGCAAATATAGTCTGGTCAGTCAGTGTGTTTGTGTGTTCCCACGTATGAAAAAACAATATCCCTTTCTCTCTCTACCCCCATAATGCCATAATGTGACACGGCTTAGTGTAACTGGTCAATCGCTTTAATTGCAATGCCGATTGCGATCCAGGCAGTACTGTTAAGAAATGCAAATTGTCGTGTAATCGTTGAAAAAAGTACTAAATTAATTATTGGCAGAACTCAGATGGTCGAAGCAGGATACCGTTATCGTAAGAAACCTACAGAGGAACATTCTGCACTTCATTGATTTTCAACTCGAAATAACTTCACGAGGAAAAAGAAATGTAATAAATTTCGAATTTGACGTCAAAAATATCGATTTCGATTTAGCGAACTTGATAGCATTCCCTGCTCACCTGCGGGGAACAAATTCAAAGGAGATTTGTAAAATTTGTTCCTGTAATTGTAACGGCAATTTCGAAACCTTTTCACATGGAATTCGTTATTCTTTATTATTTTCGCTGTGGCGTCATTTCGAGTTTAAAGTCGATAAAGTGTAGAATGTACACCACGTGTACAAAATCATAAAATCAAAACTGCCCGTGTGTTATAACTAAGAGAAGATAAGTTGGGTAAAGAACGATTTGACAAACTGATATTTGCTTGATTTGTTAGTAAGTTGCTAAAAGGAAAACCAGGAAATTGGGGGTTTTGCTCAGACTGGAAAAGAATGTACTAAAGAAGAGCCTGGTTACGTGTTTTTATCAAGTTTCGTAACTACAGTGCATCCTTATAGTCGTTCAGCATCGAACCATCTGTACAGAGAATGAATGTGTAACTACGAGTATATATATAAATATAGCCCATTTGTCAAAAAATGTATGTGGAAGGCTTGAACAGATTGGTCAAGTGTCATATCTGTAATATTGTAGTCTTAGAATTTGTACAAAAAAAAAGGTGAACAGTAAAAACACATATGTCAATCAATAATGTGTGTCGTCACTGGTAAAATCATTTCTATGCCATGCTTTCATTCCCCCAAACAAGAACAAAACAATTACAATATATATTTTGTAAAAATATCTTGTCCGTGGCTTGCCCTATGTACATCCCCTGGCAGCACACGATCATTGTTTATTCCTCGTTTTCAACAAAAATTTCCAAGTTGTTTAAACTAGAGACCATCTTTAATTTGCTCGTGAGTCGTTAGACGAGGTTAATTTGCAAAGTGGACGTCCTCCAGTTCGAGAAACTTGGAAATTCCTTATGAAAATGGGTCTTTGCGGGATGGCCATTTTGCACTCTTGCTATATTTACTAAATTACTAAAAAAAAAATAACATTTTATCAAATTATGATCGCTCGATGTTTCGAAAATCGATAAAATTTTGGTCCTGTTTGCCAGTCGATTCCAGTCGACTGATTTGATTACCTATAACTTCTTGAAATATTTATTATTAAGTACATTTTTTTTTAGTTTTTTTTACAACAGTTCTGTATTTATCAGAATTGGTGGATTCGGGACAGCACACGAACCGAGTTCGAACGAACGTCTCCCAGACGCCCTATAAATCTTTCTCAGTTCTGTATTTGTTGTCTCCGATTAATTTGTCGTCTAGCTAACCATTTAAATTTAGATTTGCCAATTTTTAGTTATTTCTATAGGTGATTCTTATTTTTTTTAAAAAGTCGAAAAGGTTTCCCTTAGGTTCTCAACTATCCGGGTCAGGACGGTTACAAAAGTATCGCTACCGGTTCGATCATTTATAAATTCTCTATTGTCAGAGTATATAGTTGCGTTAAAAATGGCCATCCAGACAGAAAAACATTTGATGGAAGTGTGGTGCGGAGACTCTTAAATCCATTCCGTCGTAGCCGTGGTCCTGCTCATTTTTAGTGGTGGTGGTGGTGGTGATGGCCACCGTGTGGAGACCAGTTTCACCGCGATCCGATGCTGAGGAAGCCCTCGTCGTCGGCGTCCACTCGTGGCAGCGCCCGGAAGGCGAAGGCGCACTGCACCTTGCACACATGGTCTCGTAGAATGGCGTCGCGCGAGAACTTGGTGGCCAGCGTGCTGCAGTCGGTGATCTTTAGCGACTGGCACAGCGGCTGTAAAAACGAACCGTTTAGATTTTCTAATATTCATTTCAAATCAACTCATAAAATGGCGATAAGTATTTTCGTCTCGACAATAGGATTTTTGTGGATCCGCATTCTATATATAACTAACCGATAATTTCTGATTCGTTACAGAAACGCATGAACAAATGTTTTCATAAAAATATATCTTCTTCCTGACACCAATTTGATCCACGACATCGGTTGAATCGCACATACTCCTGACAAACCAAACATTAGCGAGATCTAAAAGTGGATAACCGAGTCTCGATCGTGTACATGCTTTCTCACGAAAAGTTGGGTTTCGCGGTGGTGTCTCGGTAGGATGAAAGGGATAAACAAAAGTAAAGCATTTGATATGTTGGTGACAACTAACTCACCCCTTCTCTGGTACACGTACACATGACGCACGGTGAGACCCGCTCAGCAGCGCCAATGTTTATCGTGACCGGACCGACGCTACACGTAACTGTAAACGGAAATTGGGAGATGAAAGAATAAAATAAAATATTTATTTGCTAACATTTCATTTTCTTTGAACTAGACGAATTATAAATATAAACCTTTATTAGCCGAAAGGTAACTGTATTTTTATTATTAACGTAAACGCAGGTAGATCACGGATTTAAAAAATAATGTAATAATTAAATAGTGTAATTAATACTTTCATTTTCTAATTCTTACCGACTGTTCGATATCGATTGCCGATTTTTAAAATTATCTCAAAGATTAGAATTTGTCCAGTAGATAACGGACAACGAATATTTTATTCTCCGATGTCCGTCCTAACATCCATATTTATGATCATACTTTGCATTCGTAGTTTATTGCCTCAAGAACGAATCCAACGTGTAAAATAAATTTTCCTTTATTAGCCACTTATTTTAAAAATCAGTATTCTACGTCTGCACAGAATAAAATTAATTACCTCTTTCCTTCCACACCTCCAAGTCGACGAATGGCAGTGATTGACAGGGAACACGCGGATTCCTTAACAAAAATGTAATGAAAGTATGATTAGTCGACTAAATCACGAATATGGCGATTGCGTAAAAACAATAGATCTGAATCCAACTCACAAAAAGCCATCTTGTAGATCAAAAATGGATCGCTGTATCGAATCGATCGTCTCCGAATTCTCGCAAACTATTTTCGCCAAACTCGCCTTACGAATCTCCGACAATTGAGCTGCGAAGAGTAAAAATATTTCATAAATCGTCATTTGCATAATATATGCGAACAGAGTGACATGAAAGTTGATCGATTTGTGTTAAGCGTATCGACTAACCTTCAGTGAACCGGATGAGCGGGTTCGAATTTTCGTACCAGAACCTGTCGCATCTGCGCAGCAGTTCGAATTGCCTGCCGATGACGCAGGCAAATGTGGGACCAACTACTCCGCCGTGGAGTGCAGTCTCCAGCATCCCTCCAGTGAAGAGGTCGATGTCGTCAGGATGTCTTGAAAGAAAAACGTATATGTTGTTGATAAAAAGAAGTCTGACATAAATGAAGTTGTGAGATGAGTCACCGAAGAGGGCGGGGGATAAAAAATAATTTAATGGGCAACTCAAACGGATCTTACGAGTAGATTGTCTTGAGTCTCTGGATGGACGTCTGACGCACCTCGTGGGACAGGTCCTCGAACCTGGCCGCACGGGTCAGGTTGCAGAATACCCGCACCTGATTATAGGTGGCGATGCCGTGCTCGCGCGCCCGCTGGATGTTCAGGGCCACCAGGTCCATGCCGGAGAACTTGCTCCGCTTGTCCTCGAACAGATGGTTGGTGACGGCCGTGGTGATGAACGGGTCCAGCGTCTCCATGCTGGCCGTGGCCAGGCCACGCAGCAGCTCGTCGATGGTGCCGGACCCGTACAGGTCGTCCGACACGAAGAAGCGGTGGCGCAGTGGCAGCGGCTCCAGCAAGTTGTAGAAGGCGTCCATGCGCTGCAGGTTAGGCTTGATGAGGCTGTGACCAAAACGGAAGGCGGCCGTGGAGAACTCGTTGAAGACGGTGGGATTGCAGGTGGCGTCGTAGCCCTGGTAGTAGCCCTCGCGGGTCAGGCTTAGCTCCCACTTGTGGACGGCGTTCCAGCCCAGGATGCGCGGCAGGAATTCGTTGTAGGTGACGTGCTGGAACATGGCACCGAAGATGCGGCGACCTGCGCGCGGACAAGTGGGGAATTGTAGGAACAAATGGGATGGTGACGTCACTAAATCCAATCCAAACTCTGCATGACATTTTCCCCTTCAACCAATACTTCCTACCATTCTGGAAGAGTGTCTCGTCATCCCACTGTGGATTGATTTGCGCCAATCTTCCCACAATTCTATTGTGTTCCCGCAGAAAGACGGTGTGAATGCTGGCGAGTCCTGGTTGTTCGCTCGGTCGGTTGTCACCTTGAAATTAGATGACGCGTCAAATTAGTTGTTGACACTAATGCACCGTAAAATGATGCCACGTTGTGAAGTCAGAAATTCGTCTCTAACTCTTTTGAGTGCATCACGACAACCCCGTAACCCCAAGTTTGCAAGAAATAGAAATCCTAAAAATGTTTGTGGTATTTCGCTAGTGGTGTGCCGGATATACTTACCAGCCTTGAAGCAGATGCCGGATGTGGCTCTGCATTCCTTGATCTTGATGGTTTCGGGCAGCAGCTCTTTGGCGGGCGCCCGCTGACGCGTGGAATTGAGTCGACCCCCGGCAAAGGTCCTCAGATCCCGGGACACGCACACCTCGGAACCGTAGACGGACGAGGCGTCCACGAATGCTGTCGCCTGGTTGATCTGTTGCCGGGGTCCTGTCACCAGAAATAAGACACCAATTTTGAGTGTGTGGCAATTCTAGATCAGGTTGGAAATGTAAATGAAACGGGTGATACGATCGATCAACCGCGGATGATAGGACGAGAAAGATGGTTATCTTTTATATTTTCTGTTGTCAAATTGCCAAATGAAGTGATGGATGATGGTGTCCGAATTCTCACCCATTGTTAGCTGACCGGGAAGCGATCGAACCAGGGCCAGACATCGGGGCGAGTTGTCGGTTGTGTTGACTGGTGGGAAGAAGGGATCGTTGATGGGCACTGGGATCGGGAAACACTCTGGATGGACTGTGTTGGCCGAGTCGCAGCCACGGCAGTCCAGCAGCGCTCCCTGGAAGCCTGGTTAGTGAAGAAAGAACGAGAGAAACGAATTAACGTCGAAAGAAAATGTTTTGTGATTTTTTTGACATGTTTGAGGCCTCCAAAAATACATATCTTATTTTTGAAGGATTATCTTAAATTAATTTTCTACCTTAACCTTTGTATGATTCGAAAAAACACTTAATATTTATTTTAAAACAAAGTATGTTAATATCTTAAGCACTGCCTGTACAACATGTAAACTGTTGTGTTAAAAATAATGACGTCACTGACTTTTTCTCTACTCAAGATGTATAACGTTGGGAATTATGAGGAATTGTTCTCAAGAAGTTTAAAAGAGCAGGTCAGTTGTTGCATAACTCCACCGCCTTCCGTTAATTGCTGACGTACGCGATACACGAGTGTCACGACTGTAAAAATTGAATCGTCTTCATTTTGTTGACGTGTCCGTCAAGACGTACCCGTATGGATGGGCGTGAAGGTGACGTCGTGGTCCAAGATCTGCGCGAACTGCATCACCATGAGGGTGTAGCGGACGTGGGGCTCGCTGATGTCCGGGTGGGCAGTGGTGCTGACCAGTCTGGGCGACGGAAGGGAGGAGCCGCTGACGCCCTTCTGACGAGGTGTGCTGAGTCCTGTCACCAGATGCAAAGAGCGAGCATAATCAATAAACAGAGTTGTATTGCTCTTCAAACTAGTTTTAATGAATTTTTATTGCAAGTAGGCCATATATGAGCGAACCTACGACCGCCCTTGGCTTCTCAGCATTCAATCGACTACTTTTCTCAGCAGATAATGGACAGGAGCGTCACGATATATTTTATTTTAAATCTAGTCTATAACTACAGTTTTCTACACCAGGGTGTCGAAAAGGTGTTAGAAAAAGATCAACATGGTAAAATCTGGGTATGGTTTCCCGACGAAACTTCGGCGCTCTGTGATTGGCTGATTTGGTGACGTTTTGCAACTTCGAAAGCGAAACGTCACCAAATCAGCCAATCACAGGGCGGCGAAGATTTTTTTCGCGCCAAAGATTCGTCGGGAAACCATACCCTGGCTGGCCTTCGCGGGAAAACCTGACGCCCTTGAAAAGATCACCGGGGAAGGCACAGTAGATCATAGATGAAGATCTTATTTTAATTGACTGTATCGATTGAGTTGTCGCTGAGCCTTCTTTTTATATGAAAAAAGCCCTCGTTTCGCTTTGTGAGGTAATAAATTAAAAACTGGTGTTCAGCTTTGGAGATTACACGGCCTTCTTGGATAATGAATCATTTAGTTACCATCGTCGTATTGGGGTGGTCCGATGCGCTGGAAAACGGTGAACGTCTTGCCCCTGTTGGGTTTGTCCAGATTGTTGCACCAGCCGGTGAAGGTTCGAAACCGCGAGGTGTGATCGCAGGGCAGCGTCTGTTCGTCACAGTCGAACACTTGGGGGAGTTCCACGAATTCGGACACGTCGATGTTGGGCAGCACCCGCATCAGCTCTTGCATGCGCACGGCAGCACCTGACTTGCTGCTCTCCATGTCCTTCAGTTGTCTGCGTTTCACATTTAAAAAGAAAAAGAAAATCGTATTCTTATTTGTGTTTTTTTTTTCATTTAAAAAGAAACAAAGTCTTGTCCCGCCCCTCCTTCAGTGGAACCAACAGTTACCCATATTTAAAAGTGTCAAATTAAGCTCAAAATTAAAATAGCTAAACGAAATATAAATTTCAGATGGAAGTGATATTTTCATGCAATCGTTATTTTTTAAGTAATACTCTGTAGAATTTGGATTTTTGTCATTAGGGGCAAAACGAGAAATAAATGCATTTACACAAAATACTCGAAGGACAAAATGAGTTTACTTCGGAGAATATTTTTTTTTAGTTTTTGAAAATATCGCCCAACTACTTTAGGTATTTGCTCTGTAGATCAATAGGTTACAAAGTTATTTGAATATTGGGCTTACTCTTGTATGAAACTGTTCACAAATCGTTGGGTGGCGTACTGAAGTATTAGCGAGCTGTTTGCAATCTGAATTGCCTGTCGTTTCGGGCGCAGCAGCCCAGAGCTGGCACCAGGTGGAGTCTTGCCGTCCACAATTCCGAAATCTAAGCCGTATCAAATGCATTAAAGTCCCATTAAAACATGCAAGATTTATGACATGTGAATCAAATGTGGTGTCAAAAAACATATGTGATTGAACATGTATGACTTATGAAAGATATGTGACTGATAATGTGAGATATGGGGAAACATTTGTCATTTAACATCCTTAGAGGAGTAACATTTGTAATTACAATCATTAAAGAATTTTGTAGGACACCTGGTATGACTCAATCATGGATGGTGTCCTGGACAGCGTCGAAGAGAAGATGAAAGAGTGGCGAGCTCTTTCATAAATACTATTTAGTTTATTATTAGCTGTTTAGTGATGTTCCGGATACAATCCACAATCGGTAGAACATACGTTCGAAACATTTGTACTCTTCACAAAAAATATTGGAATTGACTCGCTCTCTCGAACAGAAATTGCGCCTTCACGCAAAGTATTGCTATTTTTAATCATTTTTTTCATACAAAAATTACAAACCGTCGTTCGGTGTTTCAGTGACTATTGTAAAAGTGTTCACAAAGACCGCCACATACAGATAGGAGTACTTGCTACTGAGTGACGGGCGAATCTAGACAATCTACAATTACTTGTAATTAAAAAATGAAACATCGCCACCTACTTTCCGTAAACATCCGAAACTCGTCCAGTCGCAGTTCGCCGACCTGTCGCTTGCCACGTTCAACCGATTCCTGTAGGATCCCGTTCGGGATCATGAAGTTGGTGGAAGCTTTTCGTGGTTAGAGAAAAAAAAAGTTAAAACGGCAGCAATGGGGTTTCCAGTCTTCAAAGTTGAGGGGGTCGGTGGCCTGAAGAGAATTTCTTTTCAGGAGCACTTTCCAAGAGCGCGACCACCACCGATGTGATGCTTTTAAGGTACGATGAAAAAACTGTTTCTACCTGTTCGCCATTTTTTCAAGTTAATGGATGCGAAGGCGTTCCCATGGCACTCCATGAACGCGTTCCTGTCAACGGAATAGATAGCGATGAACAATTCATTTTAATAGGTGGGATCCACAACATCACAAAATCTTTTTTGTTAAACACAGTTTAACGTTTGAGGAATATTTCTGGAATTCTCACTCTCTCGTATCTAGCAGTTGAATTAAGAACGGATTGAGCAGAACCAATATATATATCTAATAGATCCCTCCACCGATCGATAATTTTCAAATACGTACTACAATCGAAATAATAAAAATAATCAATTTTAATATTAGGAAAGATGTTAGAACGTCCGCATATTAAATCGAGAAAGGGTGAATTCGGAACAGCAATGAATGAAAGAGACGAACTCGTCTTTTTATAATAATAATATATTTTAATATAGTATATTTTATGTTAGTATATTATATTTTAATTTGAACTAGTAATTGCGAAAAATGAAAAATGCAGACTTTCGAACTGACCGGGATTTGTACACCGGCAATCCTGGGATCCGGTGTTCAACTCCCGGTCTGTTCGAAACTCTGTATTTTCGCAATTACCAGTTCAAATTAAAATAATAGTAAAATATTATTATAAAAAGACGAGTTCGCCACTCGTGTTCGTCTCTTTCATTCGATGCTGTCCCGAATTCACCCTTTCTCGATTTTATTTTAATATTGTCCACCAACAATAATTTCCAGCAATCAGTCAATCGAGCTAATATCATTCGTGGTGAACAGAATTTAGAACGAACTGGAATTAAAAACGATTGGTCGAAAATATTACGAACTATTAAAATGAAAATCTATACAAATGTGAAATAGGCGAAATAAACGGAAATCTGTTTGCTTACAGAAACGGGTCCGCCTGGAACATGACTTTGGGTTGGACTGAATAGACGCCATCCGAATTATCACAGATGACCCGGGCGAAGGTGACTTGTCGAATTTCGGCGAGTTGCTCTGAAAGAGTTTAAAAATTGTTTGAACTATTATATTTACAAGTTTTTCACCCAGGAAATATCCAGTGTGTTAATTGAAATTCTTTCATCGAATGTCCGTATCAAGCCAAAAGAAATGAATTGACAAATTGTCCTCTGTTACGTAAATGGAGCTTCAATGTTGATGTTCTGTGAGTTTACTGAGTTGCATATGGTAATAGTGATTTTCGTTTTATTTCAACAATTTTTTTTCTTCTCACCTTTGGTGAAGGACGAGGGGGGCAGGTCGTTCTCGTACCAGTAGCGATCGCCTCGTCTCAGGTGGTAGAACTGACGGGCGAGCAGACATCCGAAGGTGGGACCCACAATGGCGCCCTTACTAGGAACTTCGGACAGGCCGCCAGTAAACAGTTCAACGTCCGATACTTTTCTGGGAACAAGAAAATGAGAATCGATCAGGCCGGGATTGATTGTGTTTAGTTGTGTACAGGCTATCACATTCACTTAAAAATTTAATTAGGGACTACAGTGTATTTTTAATGACTGGTAATTTGTAAGACATTAAAGACTGTAGAAGGCGCAGATGTCCAAATATGACCCCGAATGGCAAAACAGTGCAACAGCACTTAATTACAGCACTCAATTAACACATCCTATTTCCAACATTGTTCTCATTTCTATAAAAATTACAAAAGCCACAAACAGGAATAGTTCGAGATTTCATCAATATATTTGACGTTTTAATGTCTGCCCCACTTTTCACCTCATTTCTTCATCTGGTCATGCAAACTATTGGAGTTCATTGAAAATTATTAAACGTATTCGGTTTCCATTTTCCCACAATTTTTTTTGCAGGCAACCATGTTTTCTAAAAATAATTAATAATTACTTGTAAACGCGCTGTAGCCGTGCAATTGTCTCTTGGCCCATGACGTCACTGAGGTCTTCGAAGGTGTGGGCAGCAGGCAGACCGCAAAACTCGCGCCAACGCGTGTAACCCGGCAACCCTGAAAAATAAAATGACTACCTCAGTCAGGAAAATCGTTTTCCATTTGAATTATCATGCAGAAAACCTGCACGCATTTAAATGCTAGTGCTAATAGAGCACCGATTGCGCACACCTGGGTATGGTTTCCCGACGAATCTTCGGCGCGAAGAAAAATCTTCGTCGCCCTGTGATTGGCTGATTATCACAACTTCGAACGCGAAACGTCATCAAATCAGCCAATCACAG
>JAQGBY010008368.1:0-10731 GCA_034698785.1 Mycogona germanica
AGTCTCAAGTCAAGAGCCTGTTAGGATAGGACAACCACACCTTTGTCCTTAACTGGTCGTTCGACCCCCGCCATAGGACCCATCCGGGGCTGCTTGTGGGTACATATTGTCATATTGACATATTGTAATTGTGTAAATGACGCTTTAAGTTTTTTAATCACTCATGAAGCTTCAATGTTATTACGAAAAGCAATAACAATCGAACTTGAATATCTATGTCTAAGAGAGTTAATTCAAATTATCCGTATTCTTAGAGAAAGCAATAGGAGCGGGCATTCTTTTCGAACGTCATTAATTTTTAAAAAATCAAACAATGCTAACCGTAATAAAGAATGGAACAGAAAGTAGATTGAAGGACAATTATTATAAAACTCGAATTAGATCAATCCGCGTCGATGGCGGACAACCCCTGTCCCTACACTATACGCCGGACAGATCCACCCCACCCCACCATTCTTTCTCTTTCAACGGCCGGCGATTACGATTACGTGTCGTGACTTCATGAAAACTAAGGAGATAATATTAAGACGAAAAACCCGCAGCTATTAAGAGCTAAAAGAAGAATTCTGCGTTCACCGAGAGAGAGAGAGGAGCACGCACGGCCAACAACGGCGAACCCGCCAACGGGACAGCGATCGCCGCCAACGGTTGTCACCGTCTCTCAACCAATTGGAGATTCAGCCATAGACGCACATGGATTGATCGAGAGATCAGGTATTTCAGAGCCACCTGCCGAGGGGGGAGGGGGAGAAGGGATACTACTTCATATCATCTAAATCAATTCAATGATTGAAATATGTTGGTCGTTTCAAGATAGACAGATATTACTGTATCCATTCGATCGTGATTTTTATGTGCCAATTCACTCATATGAACCGGAAACGTTCTAAAGTTCATATTCGCATTGATGAGATTTTATTACTAATCGTGGTGCTGCAAATACATTTTTATATTAAGATCATCACAGAGCTTTCAGGCTTTTATTTCCGACTATTTCAGACTACATATGAGTTTTTAGGAACACAGTTTTTCAAGTGACTAAGATATGAAGCGGTGTCTCAATAGTGGTGTAACTCGATTTTTAATATTTTTCTAATTATGAGCAAAATGTAATTTTGGTATGTCAAGACTGTTGGACTGGTACTCGAAACCCTATGATGACTCATCTAGTAAAACCTCTTGTAGAAAGACAAGAGAGAAACCCCCGGAGAAAACCCAGAGTTACAACACTATAAGACTCCCCCGCCTCATAATAAGCGATTTCTTGAGCAAGGAATCAAACTTAAGACACTATGATCACTTATCACATAAAAACCACGACGTTTTTCTTTAAAACGAGTTAAAGTGAGATTGTCTCTGCATTGAAGTCCATCATTTTCCCTAAATGTAACTACCATTACCAATCTGGTCATATGAGATGGTTATCCTACCAACCCGCCTCATTAACTTTAATGAGGCGGGTTAATAGTCAATCCAGAAAACTATGACAGTCAGTTTTTCAAAAAGAGTGTTCTAGTTCTAACCCTCGTTCATCATCAACGTCAGAGTTGCAGACGATCGCTGCCCGGTTTGCGACGCGTTGAAAACAGACAGCAATGCAAGGCCTGACCCATACCCCCCGTCCTCCTCCCCCCTCAACCACCACCACCACCACCATGCTCGCTGCAGCCCAAAGAATTGATAACCATCTGAAACAACCTGTGAAAATGACCTACCCGGTTTCGGTGGAACCCTTTAATTTATAGTTATTAAGGACGGCCCCCCCTGACACCCCTGTCTGTAATAACGCCAGACCTCGGGGGCCATCGAGACCTTGTCGGCCGGTCCGACAAATCCCTCTCGTGCGCCGGGCATAAAAACCCCCTTCGTTTTTTACAATAGGACGAGGTTAATTTTGTTGCAGTCGGTCTCGAGTCGTCGCCTTTCGGGATGCAGCGGCCATGACGGTTCGTCGTAGGGTGGCTGATCGCTTGTGTTTCTGACCAACAGGTAACAGGCCGAAATATTTAAAAAAAAATTAAATTTAAAAAGGATTTAAATCGTTGAGCAAAACGTGAAATGCTCCAAATGTAAACGGGACATAACTCATACAGTATGCGAGTTTAAAATATCGATTGCGTGTATTTTAAATCTTTCATCGCGAGTACGCGATGAAAAATAACATTGGGTATGTTAGACCCAAACAAAATTACATTTTAATGAAACGCAAAGTGTGCAAATTGTCAGATAAACGTCAGTAACAATTGCCAATTATCATTGACAAATTGTCAGTAAACGACTTCTCTCCGTCGAACCTGTTTTAGCAGGTGGTGATGGAGCATTTACTTTTGGAGGGGATTCGAGGGGTTCAAGCCCTGCCGAATTCAAAAGTCGTTTCCGCTGATGACAAGTCAATAAATGCCCCTTGTTGCTTTTCTAATTATTTTAGCATAAAGCTTGCTCCAACGCCCAATAAAAAGGGATCAATCATCTTTTTGAATATACTCTGTATTTTCTGATTCGGTTTTTTGTCAGAACTGTTGCTGCATGCAAGCCAGTAAAGGTAGGCAAGGTAGCGGAGAAATACCGAAACTCAACAGGTGGACCACCTATAATTCCATGCTGTACAAGTATCTTTCTCTTCAACCAACTCCACCTAGTCCTCCCCTTTATACCTTCACCAAATGATTATATAAATCGCTTTTGTTATCCTCCGAGGCAATTTGATTTCGCCGAAGTCATCTTGGGTCATCGGAGTTCTATCACGCGCGTTTTTTTCTCTCTCTCTTCTCTCGTTAATCTTAATCCCTCCTCTAAAGAGAGAGAGTGAATGGGAAAACGATTGCCGCGTACCTGGTGGCGGACAGGGGAAATTGCGACGCGCGGGCCTACCGCGCGCTGGTGATTGGGGGGAACGCCGCTCGCGCGATGGATAACCTTTGATGGTGCCGCGTCCCATCACTCGAAATCGAACAGACCGTAATTACTGTCAAGCGCACGAACCTAATTTCCTTTTTTCTTTTCTTTAAAGATGTCGACCGGGACCGCTAGGTGGAGCCACAGTCGATCGCTTTAAAATAAGACGGCAGATCTACCGCCTTTGACCTTAGGTAGAAAGGTAAATTTCGATCAAAGGTAATGCCAATAATTTAATGCCAAACTATTGGCTGCCTTTCTCATCCATTAATACTCGTACGCGAATATGAGTGACCACGCGCCTAGTGGTTCCATGACATGCTGGAAAAGTAAACACTAAGTTCTGTAAAACAGAGATTTTGATTTTTATGTCCGGAGACTAACTCACGAACGACTCAATGAAATTGCATAAAAATTAACATAAAGTTAGTAAATCGTCATAATTCGCTAGCGACGGAATCAGATCTCGATTTTCAATATTTAATATTAAAATAACCCTTACCAAATTCTGGATTATCTCCCTTTCGCTTCAAACTTTAAAATGGCGTCTCCACATCAAAAGCATGACGTCATCGAATTCACGAGACAACCAAATAAACCTGATAACAGTTCCAACCAAGTAAACCAGATAACAGTTCCAACCAAGCACACCATAACACATACTATTACCGGAATAATATTTTCAATATAAAAATAAAATAACAATATTAAAAAACATAAATTAATCATATAATATAACAGTTACTTCACATAAAACGTTTGCGTTTATTGTGTAAACGTAATATAGCCGGTTTATTTCATTGGTGGTTGCTGTAAACCCAGGCAAAGCACCCTTCTTGTATAATATAATACAGAGTATAGTCCAGATGGATTTTCATAAAATTGGATACTGCTTTTTGGCTACGGCAAATTTCAATCCTAGCTATTTAGTAACTGCTTACTTTTTTGCGATTACATTCCACCTGAACGGCGCAGTAAAGGAAAACCGCTAGCACTGGCTAATCTACGAATATATTACGCAATATAATATATTCTAGAAATGAATTGCAGATATAAATCTCTGTCAACGGATTCAGCGAGTATTGTAACACCTTAAAGTGGAGACACCTAACGACCGAGCCCTTGGCGAACGTAGAGATAATAACAGGCAAGACTGAGGTCGAATCACTTAAGCACTTTCGTTTAAATAGCAGTTACTTATTCAAATAAGTTTTTTTTTTAGATAAAATGCTAAAGTTTTCTTTCTAAACATTTTCGAGAAATGAGGTTCTATTTGGTTAAAATAATAATAATGTTAAAATAAATTTATAATTATCGTGTGTGTAAACACAATTATTCTAAAAAAAAATTGTTTGCGATGGATATCAAAATTTTCATATATATTTTTGTTATTTTTTATAAAAGTAGCTTTGACAAGTTTGAAAAAAAATGGCGCTTTAGTTGGCAAATAGAAAGCGACGGCATCTGTGGTATGTTTTAATTTATTGTTTGAACAGTCATGAACCTCATTTGTCATTCTCAGGATTTATGGTTAATAGAACCATAATGCATGTTAACAAAATATGCATTACAGACTGCATTAGAAGAGTTTTAATTTTACACATGCACTTGGTTATCGAACAAGCTTTCAAAACTTGTATGCCGTAGTAATGCAGCTTTGAAATATGAGAAAATATTTTTCTGGAATCAACTCATCAATAAATGGAACAAGATATAAGTACTAGTATACAGTCCTATTTTTCAGTCTCGCAAAACGTCGTTAATAACAACATTACATATTCCACGTTCAATATTTAATTTTTACAAAAAATATTGCTCGCCGAAGCTTGAACCGAGCATTTATTCCTCCATGTTTTTAGTATGATAAAACCGGTGTATGTAGTCGCTCTGCTACCAAATTTATTTACGTGAAAATGGATCCGAGTTAGAAATAAATACCTACTGACTTCCAATGAATCTTAGCCCGCTTTCTAATGGCAAATACGTCTACTCCGAAGAAAAAAGCGAAGAGATTCTCAGACATGCTTCGCCATTAGACATGCTTCGAATGAACTGGTCATAAACAGACGTCAAAATGAAACCCAAATAAGAATATTCTGTATACCTTCACCTTTCAAAGATAATAATTTACCGAGTCGGTGGAAACCTATTTGTGTAAAACAAATAGAAATTTGTCGTCTCTTTTTTCGAATTTCAAAAATTCTGTTCAATATTCATAATTCTCAAATAACCGATAATAATAATAATAATAAAGTACAATAACTCTTAACTGACTATTCCTAATACAATTCTGTACGATGAATTTCGTAAGTTTTTGTATCGCAATTAATATTCGATGAGGTTTTTCATATAATAGGAACGATACCCGGAGTACATTTGCATAACTTTCAGAATTAATGAAGCATTTTACAAAATATGTATGCAGATGTGTTTAATGACATTGCAATTAAAATAAATTATATGCTAAGGTCGGCCAACATTTACCGCAGTCGTTAAAACCGAAATGTTTTTTTTTTAATTAACGGAAACAACTTCTATTTCAGCCTTAAACCATCGGACTTAAAAATGAATTTGCATTAATGTGATCGTAAATTATTTGTTGACAGGCATACAGAGAATATGTAATTGTCTGTTCTTCGACCCGTAGAATCATCGCCCTTCAACAAAAACCGAACTGCGTACAAGGTAATTTCAAAATTGGCATTCCCGACAACCAAATTTTTTCCCTTCGATGCCTCGAGGGGAGCAGACCTGAAGTGGGGTTCTAGAAGGAGGAGGTGGAGTTGATGAGGTGATGGTTTGGGGGGAGGAAGCCAATAATAAATTCATGCCGCTCTATAAGGTTCGCGTGTTCACGAGCATTATTTTTTGTGCTTTACCGCACGAAATCGATGATAAGAGCTTTCTACTATATTAAGAATCCCCGTGTACAGACTTTCCCTCAGGAGACCCCCCCTAAGTTGGCTGCGAAAAGATGATTGGTGCGGCGAATGCTAGGCTTAGACTGATTCAAAATGTATTGAAGGGGTGTCCAAGTAAGGTTAAGTCAGTGGCCTACTTTTCCTTGGTTCAACCTTTGCTTGAATACTGCAGTTCCATTTGGGATCCTCACCATGTGGGACTCATAGGGGAAATTAAAATGGTTCAGGGAAGAGCTGTGAGATTTGTTAGCTGTAGATTTGGATGAACTGACAGTGTCACAGACATGCTGTCAAAACTGGGATGGGAGACACTGGAACTGGGTAGGAGGGAGACCAGTTTAAGGTTGCTGCTCAGAATTCTGAAGGGGGATTGTAATGTTGATATCGGGGACTCTGGATGTGCCCAGCTCCTAACAGAAGTAGAAGAAGGGGCCACACTTAAATGGTGAACTAGATTCTATGTACATCTGCATCATATTTTAACTCCTATTTCCCCAAGAGTGTGTAGACAGTGGAATGGCCTGACAGAACTTCAAATCTAGAGCCTTTTAAAATAAATCCATTTCTGTCCCCAACTGGTCTTTTGGCCCCTCGCTGTAGGTTCCTCTCTTAGGGGCTGCTTGCGGGCAAAATTTGTAATTGTAATCTAACCGATTTGGTGACTACGTTCGTTACGTTGATTTTACAATTGCAATTACAATTACAATATGTACCCACAGGCAGCCCAGGATGGGGCCTATGGCGTGGGGGCGAACGACCAGTTAAGGACAAAGGTGTGGTTGTCCTATCCTAACAGGCTCTTGACTTGACTCATTTAGGCTATTCCACTGTCGACACACTCTGATTTAAATGCTGTGTGCGGATTTGTGGAAATTCGGATCTCAGGAGGCGGATCACACACCGGATCCGCCTGCACGCGTGTCGGCGTAGGCGGTGGTGGTGGTGACTGGTGGCATGCGGGTGCCCCGATATTAGAACGCGTAAAAAAATAACCCCAGCGGTGAGGGGCTTAGTCGCCGTACACACGCTGTGGATAAGAGTGTGTGCGCGCGCGCGCGTTGATTATAAGTACGAAAGTCAATATTTTATGTATCCGCGCTCGTAATCACTCCACCCGTCACCTACATATATATATATATACACATATACGCACCGTGGCTACCGAGACACGTGCGTACGTGCACACACGCGACGCCCTACGTATATACACAGATACGCGCGATATAATGCATTTCGATAATGCATTTCTATTGTTGACACATTAACTTTGTGGGGACGAAACTGGCTAAAAATTGCTATACGGATCTCAAATTCCTCCTCAGATCAGAGATGAGACCGGGATGCGATTTTTCGACGGAGGTGCATCGTATTAAAATATTGCGGCGTCTTGTGCCGTGTGTTAGTCTCGAAGTCGTCAGGGGTGGACATGAAATTCGATTTGTTTCGGTAGATCTGATGTTGTAAGTGGTGAGCGCCCATCACTTGAAACAATTTTGTAATATTGACACTCAAAGAGAAAGTGGGATCCCAAGATGGTGACAATCGACACCGCAACTTCGGGGAAATAGTGCCTAAGCACCATGAGGGGACGTAACGCCTGTAGTGCGGTTGACTACAGTTGATTGGGTAAAAAAATGACCAGGTAGCTGTGGTCAGCAGTGGTTGTCCAGTGTTGTATCAGCGAAAATACAGTTTTATCGCGAAGGGTATATCGAGCTGGATCGCTTTAATGTACATTAAAAGTGAGTGTCAAATTCATCGACTTACTTACTTGAAGTAGTACTACTTGGACCAGCTTTGGGAGTTGAATTCGAGGAAAAAGGAGGAAGATTGATGTAGGGTTTAATTAAACAACTTCGAGGAATATTACAGATCAATGACTCGTTGATAGACGCAGTGACATGAAACAACCACATCTTTGTACGCTCTCTGTATCCAATATTTTAGTAATTGATCTGTAATATTGGAAATTTTGTAATTCTTGGAATTTACAATCTTGTCGCAGTTTATCAGATTGTCGTGTAGGAAATCCAAAATTTCTCTAAATCAAACATGCATTTTTCTCTCCCAACTTTTCAGTCTCATTTCTATCAACAAGTAAAGAGGAGGCGGAGGGAAGGAGGCATTGAAATGGAAGGTGGAATATCTAAAATTCTATTTTAAACATCCATCTCTTTATTTTCAATCTATATTTATCAAATCCTTCCTTCTCCATTTTCGTTCCCTCTTAGCCCCTCCGAGCATTCGCGGAGCCCAACGAGAGTAATATAGAGGTTTATTTGCTCCTCGAATGAATAATTAATTCGTTAAAAGATGGCGCTCTCAGTCTTGAGCGAAGACCCACACATCTAGTCGCATAGAAACCTTTTAAAAAGTATGTCCGCCAGCATCGAGTAACACAGAACAAATAGACGTACTGTACATTTACATGTTATTTTTTCTTAACGTCTGAAAAACAATAACGCACCTGTCAGAGCACCACCAAATTCGCAAAGCATATTTGATCATACACCATTGTACAAGGTGCTCAATATACATGTATATATGTTTGCGAAGCTAAAGACACGAACTATTGCATAAAAATTGGTAAGAGTACATTACACATACAGTAAGAGTACAATACACATAATTTGCTCGTCATTTCAAATCAAACTAGACTCAAATCCAGTCGCGTCAGAACACTAATATTATCTAAAAATTTAAGGCGCTTCCAGCACCTGAATAATACAGAGTATCGCTGGATGAATGAGGGACATTTACAAAGTCGTAGTTACAAAATATGTCATTAACAAATCAAATATATATCTAAAAGAAAAAATTTCATCCTAAAAATTATTGGAGCAAATATGTTTCTAACAATTTATAGTGTCTCTTTTCAGAACGAGGAGGACATATCTGTCAATAATTGAAATTGCATGAGGCGTTCTCGGAGCAAAGTAAGTTTGGAAATACTCGTATATTTGAATTACAAAACAAAATAGTCGCCAATGTTATAGATTTCAATGATGCGGTACCCAGGCTTTAAAAGGGAGTCATGACCTTTAAGTTTGCCCCACATTCACATCTCGGTCGAACCCCATATTTTACTTACCCGTTGAAGATGGCGTCGTCAGTAAACAACTAACATTAGGGAGGCACCAATTGGTCGCCATACATTCCGGGAGCACCCACAAGAAAAACACATAAATAGTTTTGGAAGCTTTTGTTATGTACCAGAGTAGGGTCTGGCCCGCTTCAACATTTGCCGCGCAGTAAACAAATAAAGACAGAGTATACTCACACGAGAAATTCACAAGCAAAACTGGACCCAAACAGCTTCCTCTTCTGAAATTACTGTTGGATCTTCCTGGGTTTTGGACCAGGATTGCAGTGGAATCAGTCTCAACTCACGGAAATGACGAGGTGGTGGACGGCAATAAAACAAACGCTGTTTTATTTACACACATTACACACGAAAAAAAAAACTCACTGTGCGTCGCCATTACTCTCTCGATGGTTCGACTATCGATACTGTGACGTAGCAGTGCCACCTGCTACGTCACTGGAAGGGGGAAAACACTGCTCTCCCTTGAAGGGGTCAAACCCTCCAACAATTACGTCACAATTACATAAACAAATTCACAATGGTGTTAGATACGCCCTGCCGTTGCCCAGTTAACTAACTGGTTCGTGGTACGACAAACCTGGGTTCGATTCCGGATTGCGATAACGGATTACCTACAAAATGCGCTTAAACACCGCTGCGATAGATAGAATGGCTTGTATAAATGGTTCATGTAGCTTTTAATATTTAGAAAAATTGGATAATGCAATCGTTTACTTGGAGGGACATCCCTGTTCCCAAAAATTGACGTTTATTTGGGTTTCGTATGTAGAAAGAATATTCAAGATGTTTTTTGTCATTTTCTTAAGACGTAAGACGGTTATTATTGAAAATTAAGATGACGAGCAAAGTCATTGTGAATGTATTTTGCCTACCCATTCTATTTTTGATAACGCGGCGACTACGTCTTGTTTTTCTTAAAACGGATGTCGAGGTATGTTTTCTCGTGATTAAAAAGATTTTGTGAACTGATCTGAGGCCATCTCGGACGGCTGGACGCGCTCACTTCCACTGTCAGCCGACTGACCGGTCCACTCCATCACCATGTCGCCCCGAAGAGGCGAGCGAGAGCGCGTTTTCCACCGACTGCAAACACAGCCAGCATAATTGAAATTCTGCCTCATTGAACAAATTCATGATTGCCGATGCCGGGCCAGGGCAGGCCTGGGTCGGCGTAACGCGGACGCAGAAATTGCGAATCTCAAATTGACAAACGCACAAAAACGAGAGTGTTTTTGTCGTCATCGCACCTCCCGCATGGTCACTCCCTCCCCACCCACCCACCCACCACCCTTGTACACAACACAGCAAAGTACACCAAACGTTTCGCCGAAAAGAAGACCTGGAGAAGACCTACGAATATAGTCCATTACAGTCAGGCCGTTGATCAATTTGCGGGACTTCCCTTATAAAACGCATTATAACGGCAAGAACAAAAAATAAATGGACGAAGCGTTCGCTTATAATAATACTGTGAACCCATTTCGAAGAGCACTATCCGTGATCGTGTGGCCTTAATTCCAGTAAACAAAATCCTCTAATGGAATCGAAATGAATCATAGATATGCCTATAATGCCGCAATGATCATCTTGAGCGCTTTTTCGGTTATCATTTGCGAGTATTATATAACTTTTATTAAACACTAGAAGGGTACCCAGCTTCTGCTAGGTTAAGAATAACCAATTATTGATGTTATATTACAAGAAGGGTGCCCGGCTTTGCCTGGGTTTACAGTAACCACCAATGAAATAAACCGGCTATTTTACGTTTACACGATAAACACAAACGTTAAATGTGAAGTAACTGTTATA
>JAQGBY010008369.1:0-10731 GCA_034698785.1 Mycogona germanica
GCCAGCGAACAAAAATGTTCGTCGCTCTGTGATTGGCTGATTTGGTGACGTTTCGCGTTCGAAGTTGCGAAACGTCATCTAATCAGCCAATGCCAGGGCGACGAACATTTTTGTTCGCTGGCGGAGTTTGTCGAGAAACCCTACTCAGAATGATGAAAGAAATTTGAAAAAGAAATTTGATTTTAAGTTCAAAGTTGTCCTAAAAGTTGAAACAGAAAAATCGTCACAAATTGATAATTGTTTCTATTTTTGTGAATTGAAAGCATCGAATTTGTTCTTAAAATTCGACGTTTTCAATTTGAGATTTGCATTTTAATCAAGAAAAAAGGTCGAAGCCTAAAATAATCGCAAAAAAATAGCGGGGAGTGTTGGACGTCAGTCAATAATCGGCGACAAAATCATTGATAAACATGCACTTACCTCTATCAACCTATCCCCCGCACCCACACCCATTTCCACCCTGATGGGCAGACCCCCACCTCACCAAACTCTTATCTTCTCATTCTGATATCCTCGCTAATTTCTACATTGTCAATGTAACGCGTTTTGCCATCCCCCATGATCTTCACAAACTACAAAAAACTCGGTAACAAATTTTGCTTCACCCTAATAAATAAAACTTCTCAAATCGGATTTAATCCAACCATCAGAAAGGGTTATTAATCTTTTACCTATAGACGAGCAACCGAAGTTCCGTCCTGTCATTGCCAACTTACTTAGCACCTATAAATTCCCCATAAGAAACAATACCCCTTACACACCAAAAAAAGGATTATTGGTTCACCTTCGTCAATTTCAGATTGACAATGACGTCAATTTTTCTCAATCAGATAAGGGGAGGTGCTCTTATCCTCATTGATAACATCACCTACAAGAACAAAATAGAAATATTTTTCACGACGCCAACAGTTTAAATATCCCGTCTCCATAAAGATTTGACGGACTGTGGCTCGGCGGTCCCGGACAGCACTACGCCGTAATCCGCCCTGGAGGATGGAAGCAATTTCGAAAGCTAGCTCGGGCATCGTAACTGTTAAATTTCGGACACGACGAAGTCTCCACTATGATTGAACTACATGTATAATTTTTATTATTCACATAGTGCCTAAGCACCAAGAGGTGTACAAAAAATCCTCTTGTGATATTGCACTATAGTGAACATCCATATGAGAAAGATTTGTTAAGACGTCTGTATGATATTAATCGGAAATGACGAATTCGGGACAGCACCGAATGAAGAAGACGAACCGAATGGTGAACTCGCTTTTTTAATAATATTTTACTATTATTTATCCCGGTCTGTTCGAAACTATATTTTTGCAATTACCAGTTCTAATTAAATAATAGTAAAATGTTATAATATTATATAGACTGTCTGTAAAAGCAAGTTCGCTACTCAGTTCGTCTTCTTCATTCGGTGCTGTCCAGATTTCACCATTTCCGATTAATAAACATCTATGTTTATCAATGATTTTGTCGCCGATTATTGATTGCCCCGGACAATCTCCGCTATTTTTTTTAGAGTTACATTTTTGCAGTTCTCTCCAAAGTGTTTTCAATAATTGTGTGTTCTTTTGTCAGGTCCCGCAGATCTGAGTATCAAAAGGCAGCCGGCGGTGGCCCACTCTGGCTCGGCAGCCCAGCCGCCACCCGGATCCCAGCCCCCGCCCCCGCCCCCCGTCAAGTGCACGCTGAATCCGAACGAGGTGTCGGCCGTCCGGCAACTGATCGCCAGCTACCGGGAATCGGCCGCGTTTCTCATCCGTTCGGCCGACGAGCTGGAGCAGCTGCTCCTGCAGCAGAACTGACAGTCAATCGTCAGCGAGCACACGTAAGTTGAGAATTTCAGTTTTCTTGGTTTTGTAAAATTGATGCTTTACTTTTATTTTACCAATTTCAATTTTCAATTTCTAATGCGAAATGTCAAAATTTCAGTCATTGACATGTTCATCTGCAATTTTCTATTTCGTTCGATTTTGGAAATTGAAATGAAATTTACAAACTTATTTTTTTCTCTCTTATGACATAACATCCTTTGGTGCATTGGTCTTATTTGTATATAAGGAATATATAACTATCACATAAATTATATATTAATATGTGTAAACGCCAGTATTTATAATTATTAATATTGAACGATAAAACATTGAGAAATTGATGCTGGACGCAATTGATCTTGAATTTGAATATTTTTATTGCGAATTTTTTTAACAGACGTTTTCTGTTCTCGTTTGTTTTTTCAGGGTAGCTTTGGATCGTCCCGGACTGAATTAAAAAATTCTGTTTGTACTTCTGTGAATGACACGGTCAGACATATTCGAACAATCAACGCGTATGTATGTGTACACGTTCATTGATGGAAAGTGAGTGAGTCATCCGATTGGCCAATCGGGCAACCGGACATTTCGAAAAGAAAAAAAAAACTCATTGTCTTTGTGAGGTAGCCAAGAAATATAGTTACAACCGCCATAACCTCTCCTCGTCAATCGAATAGTTCTTCACAACGGAATAGGGAACGGAGACGAAAATAAAAGAGAACGAACAATTAGAAAGTTTGATCCACCTCATCATTTTTACAAGTAATTTCTAACGCGCCACACAACACTTGTACAACCCTCAATCTCATCACACCTGACGAGGACACGAACGCTTCATTTTTCACCCGAAAGGTGGCCATTCTCCCAGCAACCGAATCAACCTCGGCGCCATCCTGGTTTTCTTTTTCGTCAGCTACAGCTACAGAGATCCATCAGGGTGGGGATTCCATCAACTGTGGCGATCGAACATGTATGGAACAATCGCGTGTGTTTGGACGTGGATGTAATGGAAGCGCGGCGAGGTTACACTCACCAGGGACAACAGGAAGGGGCAACCAGGGATATATTGCAAGATATGCTTATATTTATAAATATATATCTACAAAAAATATATATTTATTTATATATTATGTGTGTGTGTGTGTATGTATGTTTGGGAGGGCGCAATTTAGTGGGATGTTAATTTTTTGGCTTGAATGTGTCTTTTTCTTCTTCTCTGACTATATCTATAGATCTGTCTCTTTATCTTCCCTAACTCACTTCAACACTGCCTTTTTGCATATACATGTGTTTTGTATATCACTTGTTGCTGTCTTTTTTGGTGTTGTCGACTTCTCTCTTACTCGCAGGGAGATTTGTACCCACCCATTTTGTCCGGCGTTGAATTAATTGTGTCACCGATTTCATGGTTAAACTGCTGTTTCGAATTTTTTTCCATGCATATATACCGGAAGTAGTAGAAATTGATTGGGGGGTACTGCTATTCCAACTCTCTTGACATGGTGAATCGATTTTGTGCACTCTGCTCAAAGTGCAGAAATGTCTCACTCTATATTCAGTTTTGGTTTTGTTCCTGTAGAGCTTAAAATTTTTCTCTCCTGCCACATCTACAAATAAACCGACAATTTTCACAAGTGAAACACGAGTCTGAATTTGTTAATTCAATTCCCTAAATTCTTTCAAAAAAGCTATTTTCACTTTTTTGCTCTCTGTAGGGACGTAATTTAATTAATACAGAGATAATTTATTTTAAATTTTTGCTCAATTTTTGAAATTTCCTTGACTGTTGGTTTTTTAATCAGCCTTACGTTCTTTCTTTTTTATTACTAAAAAATGTTTGTCGGCACATTTACAATTTAGTATGGGTTCCACACTAATCCGCGTGGCAAAATGTGTGATCTGCTAAAGTGCAAAAATGATTAGTTTTGTGCATCTTTGCGTTTTTTTTTGGATTACTATACCACCATGACTTTGGAGTTGAATTGTGCAATACAAATCCCCTCCCATCGAATCCAGGTTCAATTTGTTGATGCCTCAATGGTCTGCGCATAACGACAGTTTCAGCAATTTGGCCAATGTAGTTTTGTGCCGGTGTCTCATATCAGGAATTTTTCTTAGAACGTAGTAGTGTAAAAAAAAACTGAGCAAAGAAAACCTCCACAAACTTGCTGTAACCGTGTCACAAGCTCTTTAGAGCTGCATCTGTTGTGCCTGCATGTGTGTTTCCGGCGTAACTATTATAAATTATCCATCGCTAAACAGCAGATTTATGTGCAATTTATCTTCCCCAACCCCCTTTTTCTCCTGTTACGTTTATTTCTGTACATCTCCGGCATCTTGTTTCCTTACAAGTTAGGAGAGACTTTGCTGGGACATGCAATTCGTAATTTTCATTCCATGTGCATATATCTTCAAGTTTGGCTTTATACCTGTACAACGTGCAATGAGGTAAATATCTGGAAATAATACAGTAATTTAAGAATTCGAGATTTCTCATTGCGAATGAAATAAAACGAGCAAGGGCCGCCAATTTAATTCCTCAAGTTTTGTCCCAACAGTTCCTTGAACCTTTAACACACACGTCACTTTAAAAAAACGGATTTTAACAATAATTCCAAATTCAGGTTCGATTAAACTACCCTATCAACTGATTATGGGGGAAATTAATCATTGTATTTTTAGCTGAATTTCCATATGTGTGTGTATATTGTGCGCTGAAAATTAATTTTTCGTATCGCTAACAATCGGGCGTTTATTTTATAGAGGAGGTTAACACAATGTAATGGTGACAGGGTTAATACTATATTTAAAAAAAAAACGATACCAATTAATTATTAAACTTTAATTAGTGACGGCTTTAATTAGTGTTTATAGATTGCGTATAAATATTCAGATATTAACTTAACAAGAAGGCGCCCAAGCAGATCATGTGATCATCATGTGATGACATTGGGATGCGAAAAACGGCACTCCCGTTTTGTTTGTCCCGTTTTTATTTTGTCAAATTGTCCACGATTGTTTTCATTCTATTCTAGTCATAATTGGATGATTTATTTATTCAAGATATTTTCTTATTATTTTTTGTTTCCATCACCATCTTTCACAATTTAATTAACGAGTCTTAAAAAATCACTGCAAATAAGAAAGTCTCAATTTTAATCCTAATTTTTCGTTAAATCTGATTCTCATTAAAATGAGAGATCTGCTTTGTGTTGGCAGATGTCTTCTAACAAGTGACGTCTTACATAAAAAAGGCTTCATTTTTTCAAACTTATTTTGTTGACTTATTGATTTATTCAACAGTGACTGCCAGAAACACTTAACTTTAGGAATTGACTAGATGTTTGAAAAATTCAAACAACTCATTAAATTTGTAGATTTCCTCATTTGCAGTGTAATCGTAAATATCTTTTTTTCGGGCGACTCATGTGGATGGAGAGCACTGAGCTCAGGATGTACGTTTCCCATTATAAAGAAATATATATATATATATATATAGGCGTCGTGGTTTTCTTTTTCGGACAGGTGTTTCTCAATGGTTGTACATACGATAAGTTGTTATACTAACACAATTCGCTATTTGTATATTCAGTCCGTAAGTCATCACACTCTGCCATTGAAAGTTTTTTTGGTCCTGCGAGCCTGCACTCTCGTTGGCTACTGTCTTATGTATACATACTGTCCATGTCGTATTATTGCAAATCACATTGCAAGACCGATTGACCGACGTTTTACGGGTGCCACCTTCTTGAACGAATTCACCCATCCCCCCTCAAAAGCATGTCACATGCCACACACACACCAACTATGAAATGACCTATCAGAATATCAGTAGCCTTACTTCAAAACCTTTATTGACCTCAGTATACAGAGAAATATATTGTCAAATTGAAATGTTAATTGTGAGTTGACTAACTGCCAAAACTGACATCGGATTATACAAGGTGATTCAGTGAATTGCATTTCGTATTCAATTAATAATAAATATAAGTCTTCATCGATTTGATTGGAAATTTGTGCAACAACTAAAAGGTTAGGTTGCTCAAAATTTTGAGCAAAAGAGAAATTAATTGACTAGCGATGCACCATTTTTCTGGATCCAATTTCATTCAAAGCGATAACGAAATTTTTCACTTTCAAATACAAATCGGTACGCAGTTCACTGAATTCACCCTGTATATTAATATATTAATTTTGCCTAGACAAACATTAACAATGTTAACATTTCTGATTGTGTGTCGATTATATTTTGGTGTCCATTGTTTTTTCTAAAAAGAAAAAAAATTATAATCTTACAATAGTTCTATGAATGTTGGTTGGGTTTGCTTTTTTAATTAGTTAAATATCGTATACGCCTTAAAATACCAAAATATCTCTTTTTATTGTAATGCATAAACATATGCGGCAGTGGAACAGCTTCCTTAATAACATTCTAAAATTATAATTATTCTATTTAAACTTTTAAAAAACAGGAATAACTTTTAAGACATTTTGTACAGTATATGAATACAGCGTATATATGTATACTACAAGTTTATGTGTTGATTTATTTTCGAAGCAGAAATATTACCTCCGAGATTACCTTCCAGTGTAGTGATATACAATGATTAATTTTTTTGTTAATTTTGTTAAAACAACTAACAGCAGCACATAAGAATGGTGTCATTTTTAATCCATCTACGATTGTAAAGACGCAGTTGTAAACCAGATTTTTTGCACTAGCTAAATGTTTTTTGATTCATTCGTTATGTTATACCCAGCAGAATGTTGTTCATTTGTGGTTAATAAATAAACAAAATAATTTTATATTCCTCACAAACAATATCAACGTTGTCATATTTTTTGTTCGTGTTAGTGCGTTTTCGTAATCCCTATAGGAATTTGAATATGGTACTATAGGAATACTATATAACTACAGATTTTACAAAAATAATTAAATTAAAAAAATTTACTTTTCAACAATGAAAGAATCAAACAAACTTCATTTCATCACGTGAAAATCGTTTTACGCACCCACGTTACATAACAATTTAAGTCCATTCCATACACGGGATATGTGCCAAAGTTAAGCATAATAACTTATGTGTTCCTCAGTAGTCCAGTGGTTAAGGTCTCGGATTAATAATACCGTTATATGGTGTTTTGGGTTCAAATCCTGGTTGTTGACATTTTTATAAATTTTTTATTTTTCATATCGCTGTTTTTGAAGCGCATCTCAGATATGGAATGTGTTTCCGGTTTCAAACATTTTTTTAAATACTGAAGTACTCCTATAGCATTACAATAAAAAATCGTACATTAAAAAAGTCATTTTATTATAGTAAACTATATAGGAATTTCTATACGATTACTATACCATTTCCAATATGGTTACTTTCGTAATTCCTAATTCCTTTGTAAGGCATTACAAACATTATTGAAAAGAATTAACTATCTTCATAACATTTTGGGTTTTTTAATTTTTGATAAGATGAGTGATTTAAAAATGAAGTTATTAGACAAATGAAAAAGTAAAAAAAAAACATTAAAAAGTGCAGTAATACTTTATCGCAAGTCTAACGAGGGTATAAGAAAGAAACCGTAACCGGGGCATTCCGATCAGTGTTGGCGTTATTCGTGAAGCAAATTGTTAATTCCAATGGCCAGATTTTTGCTAGCTAAACGTCCGAATATTACTGTAGGTGGTCGGTCGGTCTATCCGTTGCACCAGAAGGTGGGGTGTGGTTATATCGACGGGGACGCCTACGCCGATCTTAATCACCGAATAGTAGTCGGGACTTAGCGGACGTGGTGGTGTGGAAACGACCGAAAACGAACGTCTCGTGGTCAGGTGGAAACGAACTTGATCGTAACCTGCACTTCCGAGAGAGTGTTGTTGTCAATCAGCACAGGTTTTCTATTTCCCCGATGGCTCAAGAGATACGATCCTTCGAGAAAAAAAATTACTGACCACAGTAAGAGTTGTCCGTTTCAGATTAAAGTTGTACTTGAACGCAAGACGGCGCTGAAATCGCTAAGAGATGGGTGTAGACACTGTTGAAAAGTCCAATATCCATCACACCCTAACAGCCCATTTCGGCACCACGTCAATTTCGTAACAATCAATCAACCACAAATAATTCATTCGAGAGAAAACTCTGAAGAGTGTGTCTTTTATTTTTGATCAACTGATTTTCAAGATACCAAGATGCCATATGTAGCAACACATTAGATGATGAACGCATCCTCATGAAAAAATTCAATTTAAATCACCTTAAACAATTTATAATGATGCGATCTTTTCTTTCATTGACAGAAGATTATGTGAGTCTCACTACCCTTGATTGGGTAAATGAGAGCCCGTGGTCAAAAATCGAACTAGGAAACGCTTAAATCATGAGTTTTGTTTCCCCTGGCCGTATCCAAACAAGGGCAGAGACTGCACGGTAAGATAGAGAAATCTAAAAGAAATTTACTTCATTATTTGCTCAAAGGCTTTCTCAAAATCTTATTTTTTGGCCCATCGCTCATTTTGTATGCAGGTGCACGATGCATAAAAAAATACAATAATTTTTGCGGCTTGTCTTTCCATAAATATACACTGTATATTTTCGTAAACTATGGCGATTTTATGTCTTGTTTCAGCTTTACGCTTCTCTGGATCTATCCAACTCGCACTTGAAAAATGTTGTTTATTCAGCATTTATTTCCTCCGCCATACACTTTCAATATCTGCGCTTCATGCTTCGTCAAGCGTGTTCTAAATTCACAGATGTTACTTTAGATCTTGCGCACATTGGCATTCCCGGTACACAACATATATTTAACAAAAAAAACGTGAGTTTCAATGAGAACTAATTAGTGAAAGCGTTGGACTTGAGCGCTTTCGTTAACGTGTTCCCATCGCTTGACGCAAAACTGAATAAGTGCGAGTAAACTTGGCAATCTCATCTGTAACTCAATGAACTCGAGTGTCTTTTCAAAAATGTGGAAATAATATGCCTTCTAATTCTCTATTCAAACGTCCAAATGTCAAACTTTTGATTTTGCCTCATTGCTCGAATAGGAACATTGTTGACATTTTGTGAGTGACGGTGACGCTGCTAGTAGAGTTTTTTTAGGGAGGAACCGCTGGTGGAGAAGTACACGTTTAGCTAGACCAAATTCTTCGCAAGGAGACTATCGAAAGACCCATCGATTGATCTCTGATTATCGATCTACTAAAACCGCAACAAGCCCAACTGATTCTCTGAAACGCCATCAGAAAGTCACCAATTATTATTTACCAGTTAAACGTCTCGTGGATGTCGTCCGTCTATTTGCCGTATCATCACATGTAGAGGTGAATTAATTCACGAATTTCTTTTGTTTGTATGTGTTGATTCACCAAACCATTAACGACTGGTTGGAAACCAGAAAATAAAAAAACAAGCTTTCTGTATTTGCTAAAAAAATATATCTAGAATTGTCCACGTAGGTTCTTGGGATTTATTGGCTACCAACTTTGCATTCAAGCCAGCGTGCAAAAAGCACACGCAAAATAATGTTTGCGTAAGCGTCATTGAAATACCTTGGTTTTTCTGTTTATCCTACGCACCCAGGCATCCGTTAGATCAAATCTGAAGTCGTTCTGTAATATGCTGTTGAGACCCGATTCGATGTTTCAAAAATCATTAGGGTTTGGAGAAGGTACTAACATCGAAGACAGGAAAACGATTTTATAAATTCTTTCAACGTTTGCTGCAGTTTATTTGAAGTTGATAATTCCAATATTTTAATTCAATTTAAATTTTTAATAAAATAAGAAAAAAGGGGGTTTCAGCCGACGACTAAGACAAGATTCCTCGAAAATAAACCTCTAACCTGAAGCAAAAACTTTAACGACTTTGACGTAACCTACAGTAGCCCGATTTCTGGATCACATCGTCATCGATCTTCCGGTCACCGGTCTTCAAAAACGTCATTCTGATTTCCACAGGTCTCCTGTAGATGTTTCCAGCTGGCCTTCGACGCCGCCCTTCCACTACTTTGGAACGTCACTAATAAAATATAGTGCAAGTTGATAACTGTTTTATATTTTGTTGTCTCTGCGCTGGAAGACCTTCGTTATAATGCGTGTGTGCACCTTCACATTGTCATTTAAATGCTGGCACCGTAAACAACAATTGTTTCTATTTTCTTTCCCCCTTCTCCTCCCCCTCCCTGCCACAATCAAACGCGACAACCGACGTATTCGACGCACGTATCCAGATAGATTTGATGAGCAAACTTAAATATTAGCCTAGCGCGGTTTAGCCACCGTATGAGTCGTGTGTTCGCGTCCCCGCTGACGTCTGCCTCCAAATTAGTGGCCAAGGCGCCCGTTTGCCTTGAGGAGACCTTGGTCGAGCCAACTTGACCCTGTGTGGGTGTATCGGATTTTCCGCCACCATCCAGGGCGTGGCCGCTTTCCCCCCTCTCCCCCGGCCCCCCCACGCGTCACCACCGCTCTTGGCAGCTATCCAAATTTAAACTAACCGAACAATGAGAAATACAGTTAACTCGAGATCCTTTTGAGGCGCCGCCGCGCTCAACTATAATGTGGACAGGGACATGACAACCCACAGGAAAAATTGACATTCTCTAATGAGACCCCTCGCGCTATTCAAAGAACTGGAAGGTCTTGAAGCAACTGATTTAATAGTATAGGCGTCCCGCGTTCGGATAAAATTATAACTGACAAGAGAGGTACCCGGCTTCGCCTGGGTTAAGTGATAAGTGATAATAAAAAAATTATTTAAATTTTCCGGCTATTTTATGTTTACACGATGACACGCGATAAACGCAAACGTTAAATGTGAAGTAACTAATTTTTCACGTTGTTAAAATATCTATTTGATTATTTTATGTTTTTTAATATTGTTATTTTATTTTATTTTTATATTGAAAATATTAT
>JAQGBY010008370.1:0-10730 GCA_034698785.1 Mycogona germanica
GTTTAATATTGGATGATGTCATTTCCGGTTGTCTGCTCAAAAACACAGCAGTGTGACCGAAAATCCCTAAAAATCCAGATCTTATACGACAATATATAAGTAAAATATCCCTTTTATTCGTTTTGATATCTCGATATTTAGAATTTTTTGGAAAGGGAAAATATAAATGATTGTCATAATCGTTTACGGCAAATTCTGAATATCAGTCGCCTTTTCATGTACTTCGCTGACAAAAGATGCGAGAATTTTCAATGAATCCCAATAAGCCCTTACCTGATTAGTAAATGCGTGCATTGGTTTGATGCATTTGTTAAGTGTCCAGGAGAATGGCATCATATTTCTTATCCAAGGGGTCTGAAGCCAAGGTTTAATAAACATTTGTATGCATAATTTCTTGTAACTGGAGAATAAAACGAATTGTTAAAAATTAAATTCTTTTCTGAGACAACATTTATTTTAGTGTGGTGGAAACCTGAAACAGCTTTATAATAAACTATTGTGCTAGGTAAATACAAAATATAAATTTAAATATTTTCGCAAACAATCAACACTCGTTATTTGATATTATATTCGTGTACATGTTTTGTTTATTTATTTCACACCAAACAGCTGATATCGAAACATATTTTTAATATTTTCTTATACATGCATAAGTCTCGTTTATTAGTTTTATTTAAAATTGTCGTAGTACATATTATTTTAATCATTTATACCTCATATGAACGTGAACCCAAATAACTTACTCGATAAGTAAATGGTGCAAAGCACAAATAACTTACTTTTCGATGGCTTTTATATATTGGGAGTCACTGTTTGTTTGAGCTTCGAGACGTTTTCCCATGGCAGCTTCTATTCTCCGCATAATGTGGTGACACTAAGTATTATCGCAATGTGAAAATTAAACTTAATTTATTGAAAGTAAACCTAGAAAATTCATACTCACCGCAGATAACGTCCAATGTACAAAGTGTGATGTGGCGGTACATATCAAACGGTTCCCTATTTTCGTACTTCTCGAATGTTTTCAACAATATTTCACTTTGTTCGTTGAAGATCGGATTGAACTCCTCGAGAATTCTGAAGTGGAAACTCGGCGTGAGCAGTTTTCGATGAATTTTCCACCTTGGGTTATCACTGAAAATCACAAAAATGTATGCCACATATTCAAAATTTTCGTCCAAAATTAGCACCCAGAATATTTTTACGATAAATCTACATGGTGAACCTGTAGATTTACTCTTTACTCAGAACCCCCTTTTGTTATTTTAATAAGTCATTCAAAAATAGTCTAAAATTTCTAATTTCCCACCTTGTGGTGGCGCGCTCTACCGATGCAACATGTAATTACACAGCGCATCTGCTACAATGAGCTGTGAAAACGCCATTCACGAAAAACTATAAGTTTGCTATCAAATTTCTTAGAGAAAACAAAAAGTAGGGTGAAAAACGACTTATTAAAGAGTTCCCAAACACAGGATGAACTCTAGGTGGACTGAAAAATGTTTTAAGAAAGATAGACCAAGACGGAACTGTTGAGTGTCATCGTAAAAATGCTCGCCGATCAAACAGTGTTCAATCGGATGACAACATCTAACAACGAGAGCAAATTCAGAAGGCGTGTAATAATCTCAACCAGCGGCTAATTAATACAACAATTATAAAGTGGCACACCCGACTTCACACACATGCTAATGCTGGTGGCGGCCATTTTGAATATCTTCTGATATAGCGATCATTTTGGTAAATATGTTCACGTCATTTGAACCAAATTTCATAATATTCTGACTATTTTTGGGATAATAAAAGGGGTCCATAGTTTCATGTTCACCCTGTATAAATAAATAGATGGAATTAGGAGTGCATCATTTGATTGTAATTGACACTGCCAATAGAGCTTTATCAATTTGCATTGCCAAATTATTACACTTAAAATTGTACCTGGTTAAAAGTCCAAGGCCCAACCAAGGATGGAGCACCCTGTAGGTGTCTGATTTTCTTATACATTGAGGGTTACTTAAGATGACCTGTAAAGAGTCAAAGAATTTTTACGGCAAATAGACGGAATTAGTCATAATGGTATTTCATCTGAGTCATTATGGAATGCATGGCTGACTATATTCTTATTAAAGTTAAATATAAAATAATTCGTAAAATATCGTATTGGAATTTAAAATTTGACTACCTCTGCAGCCTCGGCTTTCAAAAGAAACACTATGGGTCTGTTAAACATCCATATCCTAACGATCGGCGCTGTCGGAAAGTAGGAGAGTTTTTTTCGAAACACTCCAGTTATTCCTTAAAGAAATAAACATCATTCACATTCAAACATATTTGGGTAATGGAAATTATAATTTGTACGGTGGTTGTCGTTCAGAGTTGTTCAGGGCCAAGATTTAGAAGCGATTATTTCAATTTTTGAGAAAATACCAAAAGCGAAATCTATTTTTAGGAAATGTGACTTATTATAAAAAATAATTCAAATCAAAACATATTTCAGGTTCTGTAAGCTCGAAAGCTCCATGAAACACTTTTCGGAGTTCT
The DNA here is from genome assembly GCA_034698785.1 of Mycogona germanica. NCBI lineage: Eukaryota > Metazoa > Arthropoda > Diplopoda > Chordeumatida > Chordeumatidae > Mycogona > Mycogona germanica. The sequence continues at coordinate 2,542 of JAQGBY010008370.1, forward strand.
TGTAACATATGATATGACCACACCTTGAGGTAGATACCTAACTAATGTATGTGTGTTATGTGCCGTCAAGTTGTTTCCGTAATTTTCGTTTATTTTGGAGAAAATGAAAATATGGTAGAACCATATTTTGAACCCATATTTTCATTTGGCCAGCTAAAGCGTTTCATTCATCCAACAATCGCGCTTCGGTCTTTTGTTCTTGAGCGCTACGCACGGATAGCACGCAGCATTACAAACATATTTGCTAAATTTCATTCTACTTGACAAACTTTTTCATATTTAAATTTAAAATTTGAAACTGCTCTATTTTCTCCAAACACACTGCATTAAAAAGGGTTCATTATTTTTGCCTCATTTTTATTTGTTTCGGCATAATTAGTTATAATAAGAGTATTTTAGTTTGTACATTATGTATTGTAATTACTACGAGCGTTTTTGCAGGCCCTTTTGATGCCTAAAAGGTTCGTGATGTGCGTGCCTGAGCTGAATCGGCTGGAGCAAAATTCTTCTATTCATAGTAGTTTTACTTACGATTCAATGGCGTAAAAATTACTTCCAATGCATTTCCAAAAATGGGAAGAGACTTTTCACCTGGCAGTTGGTCAATGAGCTTGACGAAGCGCCTGCGTTTAGCCGCCAACGGAATTATGTAGTAAAATATTACTAGCGCCAGGATACATAGGCCCAGCGACAATTTGAAAGTGGACAATCCAAGCAAGAGAGTGAGCGACATTTCTGTAATAAAACTACGTTTGAAAACGTTGAACCATTACAAACGAGCGTTATATTTACAGTTGCTGTTATCAATAACTCTGTAATCGCCGAGAATTTCGTGATAAGCCAGGTTTGAACCTTATATAATAATCAAACGGTTAGCTCAATCGTACTTGGTAATCCTGAACCAATCATGTTTTCTGTTATTTTTTCAATTGTTGAAAGATAATTGCATTAAAAATTATCAATTGTACCTTCTACTTACTGACCATTTGAGGCTTCATGATGTGCGTGCCTATCAATAGTATTATCTTGATTGACTTGTTGTAGTCTACCTTTTATCTTGTTTGTATTTTTTGCAGTCTAAACATGTGCATGCGTATCGAAGCGATTTTTTAAAAGTAAAATTACTCGTATAGTCGGGACCAGAGTACAAAACGCCATGCAAAATAAGTCATACGTTAATATTCAATATTTAAGTTCATATCGTACTCGTGCTGTACAAAGTACATGGCTTCACGATACAAGGTTTTTTAAATATTTAAATACTAAATCGTTCATACACCTGTTTATGGTGTATACACTTACTGGTGATGTGATTTAGTTCTGTGTAATTCATTGTATTAACCATAAATTAATCTTGAATTTGCATTTGGTTAATTGTTATAGTGTACATATATATAAGCGATTCACTATGGTTCACTACGAAAGCTTAAATATTTATGACGAATTAAATAATGCACTAATAATTAAAGACGCAACATTCACTGCCGACGCATTTATCCTTGCATTTTCGCATACAAATAAACATTCAAATAAACGAAAACTTATATTTATAGATACTCTATATCCGCATTCTTTCATACAGAGGCTGTAATTCACTCACTTTAACTATCCATTATTTGAAAAATAACTAAATAAAACAGGTACAACAGACTCGAGGTTTGCCCATGACAACGACGTTTTTAATTGTACTCCGATCTATTGCATTTATAGGTTTCAGCAAACAATTACAATTACATTATGTACCCACAAGCAGCCCAGGATGGGGCCTATAGCGGTATAGCGGGGGTCGAACGACCAGTTCCCCCCCCCCCCCCAATCATCTGTAGTCAACGTACTACAGGCGTTACATCCCCTCATGGTGCTTAGGCACTATGCGAATGTTGTTGTGGACCAAGATGTGGCTTCAGTTAATAAAGTTTTGTTAGACATTGATGTACAACAGGAACAAAAGAGGGTAAAAAACACTGAAAAGTAAAGCATATATGTTTACAACAAAGTTGACTGATAAAGTGTTTTTATTTTTGAAATCGATGGTTTTAACTTTGGTTCTAGACAAACGGTGTTGGAAACCGACCTTGGTGTGCACTACAACGAAACACAAATGAATATTCAAGATGGACATCGAACAAGTCTCAATAATTTACAGTATCGGTACATTTAAACACCTGTATACATAGTACATTTATGTGTATGTATATGTACATGTATGTACAGGTAGCATATACAAATCACTGATGCAAATCATTTTAACTTCTTTATGATAGTGATGTGTCGATATTATCGCTCATCAAATTACATAAAATCAACTTTTTGGTTTCATTTTTTTCTCATGCAATTTCAACTTTACACGTCACCGAATATAACCTGTAACGCATTCAAAAATATTAACTTAAGGTCGATCCTTTATTCAGGTTGTACGAGAATAAAGATCTATTAAATAGTTGATTTTGCTCAGCCTTTTCTATTTGCGAATTGCAGTTTCACGACTGCTCATTGAAACGAATACTGATCATCATAATATACAGATAAATAAAACAAGCATTCGCATATTTGCGCATATTTATACAAGGTACATGGACACAATAGTGTTTACCAATAAGATCTGTATAAAAACATATCCACTACCAAATATTTTGCTACAAGATCTTGGAAATAGATGTGAGTGGGCCGTGATCTTCGTTCTCCAAGATGAGCCAGTAGGTCTGCATCATTCCTTTACCCTAAAAATGATTAACGTAGAAATAGGGTTACATCATTTTTTAAATGTTGTTTCCCATTCAAACTAATCACCGAATATACCCATGAGACTCTAGACACCCATTATCCAGAAATTCTGGAACTATGAGAGGTCCGACCACATTCAATACATGTAGTTTGTGTTTTTAGATTGTAGCCTGAAATCGTACCCATATCAGTTAAATACCCAAAAGATAATTTTGAATAAATCAAAAAGGAAAAACGAGCTTGCATCATTCCTGACATGACTGAAGATGTTCTGATTTTGCGCTTCGATTTGTCTAATAAACATGAATATGTGATTCATCCCTGAAGGAATACTTGGTGTGTTAATGAGTGAGTGATAGTGTCAAATTATTCATATACGATTTTGTGAAAAAGTGAACACTTGATGAACACATGACTGGACTAAAAGAAACTGGGCCATTCTCAGGCAAGCAAACTAAACGACAATTTGATTTATTAATTTTAAAAAGTGAAATATATAATTTTTAAAAGTGAATATAAGGCCAGGGTGGAAATGTTGACACATTTCATTTCCACCCTGGCCTTATACCAACATGATTTCCAGCTGGATCCAGCATGATTCACTTTTTAAAATTAATATATCAAATTGTCGTTTAGTGTATTCTATTTATATAGATTTCCATTAAGTTTAAATAAAGTGTCCTGTGGTAACCTTCACTACGTGGCCATGTAACGCCTGTAGTTCAGTGATTATAGTGAATGGAAACAAAGAAACCTGTATATATCTATTAGCGCCACCTTGTCGGAATGCGATATGCGACAATCTACCTTAATTTCCACGTCTCCTCGAGCTTCAGTGACAAATGTTCCGATCGTGTCCAGTATTTCTTTGGTAACAGAAGAAATGTGTATCCTTAAAGCTGGCGAAAGGAGACGGTTTTATTTTAGGCTGACGTATAAATTAAATTGGAATATTTTGTTCAAGAATTAAAGGAAATTGTAATGCTAACCTTCTCCGTTGGATTCCATCCTCGACGCAGTATTTACTGTGTCCCCAAAAAGGCAGTACCTAACAAAAAATATAGAGAGAGAATGTAGATCTCATTGACAATTTGCAAGCGATCACTATGGCAATGAAACGCAATAATTTGTTTGATAAGTGGTTAATCCAATATTCGTCGTCCTCCGCAATTTACGGCGAAACATCCTATACTACTCTGCATATTGGCCGGACCTCAAAATCACTTATACTGTAGTTGATCGCGTCTGCCATATTGATCCCCCGCTGGATTTATAATGATGCCAATTATACGTATCTGTGTTCTAGTTTAGACATAGACCTCGTTGCTACCTAGGCATTTTTAACCCAACCACGCCGGCAGCACACGGACCTAAAGAAATAGGAAAGCGTGAATTTAATCAAAAAAATTATTAACTACAGAGTATTTTATTTTTTGTTGCCATTTACCAGTTCAACTAGAAAAGTGGTCTTCTAACGTGAGAAGTTTTTATGCGTTACATTTGTTATAACAAATAGGAAATTGGTTAGCGTGAATTTAATCAAAAAAATATTAACTACAGAGTATTTTATTTTTTGTTGCCATTTACCAGTTCAACTAGAAAAGTGGTCTTCTAATGTGAGAAGTTTTTATGCATTACATTTGTTATAACAAATAGGAAATTGGTTAGCGTGAATTTAATCAAAAAAATATTAACTACAGAGTATTTTATTTTTTGTTGCCATTTACCAGTTCAACTAGAAAAGTGGTCTTCTAATGTGAGAAGTTTTTATGCGTTACATATAGAATGTAACAAATAGAATGTTTAGTGATTGTGAATTTATAAAAATGTGCAATTTGGCTCGATTGTGATACGGGTCACTTGTAATTTTTCTGAAAAATAATTACACACAAAAAGAAAAATTGTTTAATACTTAATATTAAAATAGAAATAGTATACGAAAATCTTCTTTTTTTCCAGAAAGGAAATTAAAATGATTTATTTTTTATTTTTTCAGCTATTCTTATTTGTTGCAGAGTACAGTTTTCTAGTGGATTATTGGCGAATCTAAGAATACACCGATTTTAATTAACCGACAAACAGATCAGAATTTAGCATTTTAATTCATGTAACGGTATACCTGAATGGATACCGATTCGCAACATCAGTTTCTCGTTAGGTATATGCTTTATTCGGAACTTCTTAATCGTGTCCAGAATGGTGAGAGACATACGGGCAATCTCGCTTGCGTGACGATTGCCATTCTTCACTGGCAGTCCACTGACGACCATGTAGGCGTCTCCGATTGTCTCAACCTACACAGCAAGAACGCAATTAAGTTTTAAAAAACAAATGTACTTGCTCGCAATCTCTGGGATTGCGGACATTAATCGGCTTTGTGGACGAGTAACGGCAGGTACACCTTAGAATCACACTTCACAGGCTTAGCACGTACAGTGAACAATTAACACTTTGAGTACATCAGCATGCGCGCATTGAGTCGGTACACTCTGTAAACCATCATGCATCTTCAGTAAATCCATATCCTATCTCCTTGTGGTCTGTGTGTTATTGAATTTATTCACGATAATAACTCTTTAATGTAAAATATTTATATTATTAAGCCACTTATATACTGTATACACTGTATACTATATTTTACTAATCATTCATGACAAATTCAACAGATATTGTAAAAATAAATTTATAGGACAAATTGATTGTGAACCTTGAAAAATCAGAACATCTAAGGTGATAATATCAAAATTACTATACATGCAATTATCATTATTCTAAACGCTGGTGGACCCCCTTAATTAACACATTTCCCATTAACACTATAGGCAATTCTGTACCCCTCCATAGCAATAAAATATGTTATAAGCCACCTTATATACGTCGAATCCTGCAATGACGGCATCGAAACAGGTGTATAGATCGTTCAGCAAGTCAACAACCTGTAATTACAATGTTTAAATATTTTGCGAATTCGAGGCTACGGAATTAAAATAATGCAAATAAGCATCTCGTTTGAAGAGAACTTCTAACGAAAATTCGGTCACACCGGTCGCAAGGTCGAGTGCACTTCGTCTTTTCAGCATGTTTTGGTTTCGCCCATACCTGAATCGGATTGCTTAGGGCCGAAATGTTGGTGAATCCAACGATATCACTGAAATAGATGGTGACACACTCGAAGGATTCCGGCTGCACGTGACGGCCGTGCTTCAACTGCTCAGCCACGGATCTAAAATTTGAAAGTCGATTAAATTCACACTGCTTGTAAATTTTTTTTTTTTTTTTTACATCAACTGTAGTCAACCGCACTACAGGCCTTACGTCCCCCTCATAGTGCTTAGGCATTGTGCGAGGGGGAACGACCAGTACCCCGGGATCGAAACTTTCGAGAGCCCGCGACGGGAATCGAACCCGGGACCGCCGAGCCACAGCCAGTAGCAATACCGACTGGGCTACGACGAGTCTATACTTGATACTCATACATTGCTGTCCCTCACCCTCTTACTTGGGTAAAACTTGATAGAGGAGTTCTTCCGATTTGCGTTTCTCTTCAATCAGAGCGCTCGTCCTTTCGTTCACGATGGCTTCTAAGTTATTGGCATATTGTTCCATACGTTTCAAAAGATTATCCAATAAATGTCCTCCGCCTTTCAGTCTATTTTGTTCATGGAAACAGTCATAGTGCATAGTCATAGTCATGTAGTGAAATGTTTGAAACAAAATATTGAAATGTGTGGAAGACACTCTGGTTTTGATCAACTCGTTTGGTTGAAATATTTCGGTGGAATTTACCTGGATAACATTCTGCCATAATTTAGTCTCTCATTTTTTTAAATTAAGAAACAGTTTCATATCCTTAAACCTCAAACCTATTTTTAGATTTGAATGCGGTTAAAACTGAATGTAAAAATTTATGGGATTATTGTTATTTTTATGCATTGGATTACTGATCACTGATCATTTTCTAGATCGATTGTTTGCAAAATGTCGTACTTTGTGATTTTTCTCATCCGTTCGCGGATCACTGCAAAGTGTGGCCTGTTGTGAACGTTTTCCTGCCAGCAGACACACATGAGCTGGTAGAGTTCGGGAGTGCAATCTTTCTTGCAAAATGTTGGTCTGTAAGGAGGAGACAAGCCGGCTTTCACCTTCTCGAGAATTTCTGAAAATATCCATTACCAATTTCACTTACAGTGCATATGTTCCTTCCACGACGTGTATACAGAGTATAAAAATTATTATTTAATGCGAATTACCGTAAATTTGGTATGAATATATCATATATCTGAAATCTTACCTTCGGAATCGAGGGGCATCTCCGTCACATCTCCGCATCCGAATGGACTCTGTCTGGTGACAATCTCTTGCAAAATGATGGCGAAACTGTAGACGTCGCCTTCGTGGGAGCATGAGGTCTCGGGGCTGGTCTGTCGCAAGTGCTCCGGTGCCGTCCAGAGCAACATGTCTGAGAAATAGGTGATTGGGAACTTTCAGTTTACGCAGTACTTCTGCAATAACATGTATTTCTAGTTGAATTCAGAGCAACATTCAAATTAAACGAGATTGGGTAAAGGTTGATAACCAAAGTTTTGCAGTTTCTCTTATTTGTTCTTCACGAGTTTGTCACTTGCAATGTGAGGGTTCCATAAATTCGCGCCATTCAATATGTATTGAACACAAATTTGACGATGTTGTATTGTTTTAACCAATAACGTTGAATAAAATAAAAAATAATAATAATATAAACAAATCATATGGCTTCCATTTTTTCACACACTTAGATTAGTGCTGGGTAGCGCCTTTTCCCGGACCGATCTCAATCCAAAGTCGGTGATCTTGACACTGAATCTGCCGTCGATCATGCAGGTGGACGATTTCAGTCGACCGTGCATCATGATTGGACTCGTGTGAATGTAGTGCATACCCTATTCTTGGCAAGACATAAAATTATTTTTCATCAACCCAATCCTTTGAAATTCCCCAAATCCATGTACTGTACATGCATTGCACACGTACCTCCACGATGTCATTCATGATGGAATACCTCACCAACATGTCCAACTTCACGTCATCATTGGCTAGCAAATCCTTATCAAAAATTACAAAGTGCCAAATTTAAATAAAATACACAAAATGTTTCGCTTTTCAATGACCGCTTAAGACCTTTATTAGTTATTGGCTGCAATGCGATCCTAAAACATACTGTATTGTTTGAATGGTATACAATTTCATATGAAACTTTATCTCGTTTTATTGAATTTAGAAAAACTGACGCTGTGTTGTAGAAATAATTCTGAAGTGTCACTTGAAATATTTATGCCATTTTGGAAATTTAAGTGCACACAATGAAAGATTAATTACAATTACAATTTGTACCCACAAGCAGCCCCCAATAGAGGGGCTTATGGCGGGGGTCGAACGACCAGTTGTATCTGAGCTATTTGTTAAGGAGGTCCAGAACTAGAACTAGA